>JANKYH010000681.1:0-128519 GCA_027475595.1 Populus davidiana x Populus alba var. pyramidalis | reverse complement strand
GACTGTTTGTAAATGATGCTAAAATCTAGGGGTTTACTTGCAAAATGATCCAGGGGTAAAATAAAAAGAGGAAGAGGAAGATTTTCCTCGATTAGGGACCCAATTGTTATATGCAGAGGCTAAGGGGTCAAATTGAAAATATCCATGGATTAAAACGGTGCCATCTTTGAATCACTGTTCATAGTCATCTTTTTTTTCAACAGGAAAATCCAGGGAAATGCGCCGAAGACAGTCACCCACGACTCTTACCTCAGCTGCCCACTATCCTCCACGATACCATTTCAAAAGGCCACGTTGTCGTGACCAACAGTCCTGCAATGGCGGGACTGTTAGTCCCCTGTTTTTCCTCAAACAGGGACGAACGTGCTTTGGCAAGAAGAGAGGGTTTTCTCTGGCTTTATAAAAGCTAGAGAAAGTCCAGAAAGAGAGGGGAGAACAAAAGGGAAGCAGACAGAGGAAATTCCAAGATACAGAGAGGCTAACAGGGGAGGAACAAAATCAAACTAACAAGCAGATACAGAGGAAAGAGAGACTAAAAAAACACAGAAAAAAAGGCACAAGCGGAAAAAACACAGGGGAACGGGCAAATAGAGGAGGAGCAGAGGAAAGGCAGGGGAAAGCGCACAGGACAGACGTAAGAAAAGGAGAAGGAGACACAGACAAGGAGTAAACAGAAGGACGAAAAACAGAGAACAAAGAGAGAAAGAGAAAACAAGCAAAACAGAGACAGAAAGAAGAACAAAGCAGGCGAAATAGAGAGAACCAGAGAGGAAAGCAAGACTGGGAGAGAGGGCAGAGGAAGACGAAAAACAGAAGTAGAAGGGATGAAAGTGGTTTTGGTCCAGCCTGCCCACCGTCTTCATCCTTTCGCTTCCAGACCAGGTGAGTTTTTTTATATATATAAACGTGGTCTGGCAGCTAAGTTCACTGTTTTTTAAGTTAATAATCATCTAAATTTCCAGCAGTTATGAGATTTTTGAAACAAGAATCGATTATCTCGAATGAACAAACCTAGTTACTGATAGTTTAGCTATTCCTCTCGGTTTTTAGGTGAGTTTCTTTTTTTTTTTAATATGGATATACAAGCCAACTTGTGCGCACCTCGAATAATCTCACAGATCCTAAAATTAATAACAATGTAAGTCTCCAGTGAACCTGAGGTTTCTGAAACTCGAACTAGTAACCTCCAGGAGCAAACTCAAGGGCTAACCAGTTAAGTTACACTCCTTAAAGTTAATTACATAGGTACTATAGCAATTTTAATTCATCACCCATTATTCACACTTTTTTTGTGCATGCTAGCCAGGTCACTAGCTTGGGCCAATGACCAGGGCGGGCTGGTTAGGTCCAGCCCGGCCCGGCCTGTACGGCTAGCTCGATCCAACATAATTTAAAAAAAATAAAAAAAATATTAAAAAGGTAGTTTCTTTTTTTTTTATCCAAATTTTATAGATTTATTCACTGGCGCCAGAGCCAAGAATAATATAATATTTGGATTACATAATATTTGTCAACGCTAGAGTTGAAAATATCCGTAGTTGAATATTCATTAATGCTAGAGTAAAAAAATTTCAAGCAAACCATCATAGCATAAACCAACAAACTTTTAGCAATTTAAGACAGAACTAGCAATGTAGCATGCCTCAGGCAGGACGTTTAAGGATGATAATATCTTTTCTTTTAGATAACCAGTCTCGTACCATAGAATCTATATTAACCAGTTAGGGTTTCTAGTGACCATAATAGTAAGTTGCGACTTCTTAAACCAGACATTCACTCATCAAAGAACAAGATGCTAGAAATCTATTATTTTTATTTTCATATGATTATTTTAAAGGTCGTTGTGATGTCAGGTGCGACAAGACTGATTATGCAAAAGAGAAGATATTATCACCCTTTAAATGTTCTACTTGAGGTGAGTTACATTGTTGGTTTTGTCTTAAATTGCTAAGGGTTTGTTGTACTATGCTATCGATGGTTTGCTTGTAATATTTCTGACTTCAGCGTCAATGAATATTCAACTATGAGTACTTTTAACTTTGATATTGGTAAATATTACGTAGCTAGAAAAACATATGGTATTCCTAGCTCTAGGTCAGTGAATAAACCAGTAAAATGAGTTTAAATCAACACATACATATTTTTAAAAAAGAGAGAGAGAGAGAGAACAAAAATGTATCTTATACTGGATTTGCATTGTACAATAAAAATCCACAAATCAATTATACAGTGAAATACCTAAAACAAATATGAGGGATCTATAAATAAATTCAAAAAGGTCCATGATTTTTTTTTGAAATTTTATGATATAACTAAGAGATTTGGCCAAATATCAATATAAAAGGGAATAAATTAAAGGAAATCAATACAAGGATGTGTTTTGCCAAACACATTCTTGGTCCAAAACAGATTGGATTGGCTGGGCATGAGGCCCAGGCCCCATCTAGCTTTTTTGTTTTTTCTATTTTTCTAATTTTTTTTTTTTGGCCGGTCCAGCACACCCGTATGATATAAAAGTCAGTATTCTGGTACATTTTTTATAGTAGAAAAGTCTGTATAAAAATCTTCAGAAAACACCCGTAAAGATCCAAATTATCTGTACCAATGAAAACGAAGACTAGTCACGTAATGATCCAGACTTGTCAAAGTCAATGATGACTGTAAGATGATTTACATGTGAGAAGTTGGATTCAAACTTTCCAATTTCACATCCAGGAGACGGTCAAATAATCTCTTCCATCAATTTCTTTTTCATAGTAAACGAGAGAATTATATATTAAACAGCCCCATCAAGTAGGTGAAGCTTTAAAAAAAGAAAAAAATACAAGGGAAATAGAAAAAAAAAAGAAAAAAAAAGAAGACCCATTCCCTCTAGAAATTCTACGATTATTACCACGGGGTCAATGGTTTAGTTTAGCAACGTGGGCCTTTCAAGGAAAGATGAAATTGCTACTATCATTCATCACTTTCTCAGAAAATGCTATGGCTATTAGTCAAAGAAGACGACTATCATACAGCAGAATAGCTCTTTATTTGTGTGCAAATCTAGATGTAAAGGATGAAGACAGGTTCATCGTAACTTCCTTTGTTCTATCCAAAGGTTTATCCTGAAATATAAGAATTGCCGGACTTCCAAATCTTGATCAATAGTATATGTCATGCACTATTAAAAACTTAACCATTTCATAAATTGACTCTAAAATTTCCAAGATTTCATATAATAATAATAATAATAATAATAATAATAATAAAGATGATTTGAAGTCTTCAAGTGAGCATCGCAAAAAAATAAGAAGAATTCTTATAAACAAGCAAGTTTTTACGAACCAATATATCTTTACTACATATGATATCATGTACGTAGTAGAATCTATACGAAAGACTTTAATCTTTGAAGGAACAAGACCATTGCAGTAATTAAACTTAAATTTAATTATTAAATTGTTATAGAATTAATGGATATGCTTTAAGAATTGGTGTAAATGCACGTGTAGTTATAGTTATACTGAAACCATAATTGGTGTTAATGCTTTACGATGAATTTTAAGATGTGCGTGCCCACATCGGAACTACAACATTTTAAAATACTCGTCAAAAATCTTAGGAGCCAAACTCTTAATTAAAAATTATGAACATTACGTGGAGTAATATTTTAATTGGCAGTAATAAAAAATAAATCAGCGCATAGTCGTTTTTATCTTAAATGAAATTAACAAAAAACCAAGTCTACTGGCACTTTCAATTAGTGAGCTTTGAAGGAATAAATTTCCTCTAGCCTGATATTGAGACACATTTCTAACTTGTTTTATATATTTAAAAATGTTTATGAACTTGTTTTGATTTTATAATGTCTTTAGTTTTAATTTTGATTAGTACATATAAATGTTGTTTTTTCTTGATTAATCCAACTTTGAGTTTGTAATTAATGTTCGCTAGATGTTTAGAAAATATTTAGATTATTGTTTTTAGTGAAATGAAATAGGTTAGAAAACTACTAAATATGACAGTAGTTTTTTATAATTTTTTTAGAGGCTTGCTAATGCATGTTATTGGCTCCTGGATCTTCATGGGACTCTTATGAAGTGTTAAAGTTTTAATTTTAAATCCTAAATTGTTGAATATACTTGTTGTTTAGGTTTTATATATTTTTGGAATTGAAACCTCATACATGTTTTCTACTGATTTGTTATTTGTTTTACTTTAAACATAAGTATAACAATGTGGTATATAGGAACAAAAGGAAAGAATTTGGAAGGTCTGAAAGACTAGTTATGGGTTGAATGACATTCTTGAATTTATAGGCATATTCTAGACAATGCTTTTTATATAAACATTGCCTTGGTTACTTAATTTTGATCATTTTAACTTCACTTATTAACATCAACATCTTCACATGATTTCACAAATCAATAATTTAGGGTCATTTCAAATCAATAATAGTTTTTTCTAAGTTTTAATCATAGGGTTTTATTTTAGCACCGAAACCTATTTTGATCAAATCATGATTATTGATTGATAATCGATGATGTTTAATGCTTAATTATTGTCTAGTGATCGGTTTCCAACATGGCTATGTCCTTGGATTATTCATATCTAGTCTCAATTTTTATTCATGTTTATTAGGCATGCTCTTCATGTTATTGACATGTTCTTGAGTTTTATGGGTTTTCTTTCGTTTTTAACCAAACAAATTAACAATTTTTTGCAAGTTTGATCTGTTTTGGGTTTTGATTTTGGTTTTGGTTTGTTTTCTGATCAAAACAGTGCTTTTGGTTTGATTTATGGTCAAATTAAAGATTTTAGGTCAACCCGATCGAGTCAAGTAAATTCAAGTCGTTTGGGTAAGGCCTTGTTTGGTTTTCGACTTCTTTGCTAAAATATTTTTTTGGCTTAAGGGTGTGTTTCATAAACATGCATTTAGGCTTAGTTTGAAATTTTTATTTAAAGAAAAAATGAGTTTTTGTCAAATAAAGCCTTAAACAAATAATACAAAAAATATTTTACAACATTAGATTGGTTGAAAATTAATTTTCTTTTCTAGTTCCATCCTTTAAGGTTGAAGTTTTTCGATATCAGGCTTCGTGATTTCCTTCAAAAAAATTTCTATTTGTTTATCATAATTTCATAACTTAGATTACAGGTTTAACGTGTTACCCTATGTTGGCTTGAGTTTATTAGGATGTTTTTTTTTTTAAGTTTAATATTTTTTTTAACGTTTTATCATTTAGAATTAGTTCTTTTAGAATCAAGCTTTGTAATATTTTTGGATTTGCCTTCTATTGCATTATATCATTTGTATTGTCTCACGTGTGCGGCGTTGCGGCGAATATTTCACTTCAATCTAAATGTATCTATCTAGCAAATATGGGGAGACAATAAATTCTTGTTTTTTATCGGTGGAAAATAGAATGAGAGTCGCCACCTAATATTTTAGTCACTAGAAACCTTAACTGGTCTTAGAGATCGGGTATGGGGACTGATTGCATAAAGAGAAGGTATTAACACCCCAAATATATCTTACCTAAAGTAATTTGCATTGTTTAATTGTCTGATGAAAAGTTAAGGTGTTATTATATTTCTAATTGCAGGTCTGTCTATGGTTCAAGAAAAGTCATCATCAATAAAGATGTCCTTATTTTATTGGGTAAAAACCTATTGTTGAAATATATATAATCTACAAATTAGTTGTTTGGAGTTGAAATTTAAATTTTTTTTGATTGGTTTATCTGTCTCATTACATAACTTGCATATTTAACATAATCAATTAGGTTGTCTCATGTTTTTTTTTCCTCTACTCTTTTTCAATTTGTTTCTATTTAATTAACTAGAAACTTAGTTTCATTGGTTGTTTTGTTTTCTCAACCTTTTTTCACAAGTTCCTATAATTTCTATTTTTTAATCCAAACCATTTAATATTGTTATTTGATCCTCTATTATGTAATTTTTTTTTCTCAATCAAGTCGTTTTTTTTTTTTAACTTTTTAAATATACTTGCGTGAGGGTTTTTTATATAAATAAAAAAGATATCCCGCGGCCCTAAATGTAGGGCGTGACTGGAAGACCGCAGCTGAGAATCAGGGACAGGAGAGTCCCGTGTTTTATAGTAGAAAAATACTATTAGCTAAACTTCTCATCTAACTGAATATATAATTTTGTGTAAATAGTAATTTTTTATAATATTTTTATTTAAAAATATATTTTTTATTTTTTAAATTTATTTTAATATCAGCATATTAAAATAATCTAAAAATAAAAAAAATAATAAAAAAATTCAATTTATTTTAAAAATTTTTAAAACACAAAACCAAATAAGCTTTTAATTCACAAAGACTTAATTCTTTATTTATTGTCTATATCACTTGAATAGTTTATATGAGTAATTATCAATATTTTAATAATTTAAATTTTAAAAATAATAATTATATATTCATGACCTTTTATTTCTAACATAAATGTGATAATATTTTTTAATTAACTAGTTAAAATAAGTTTTTAGTTATTTCAACTAAAATTTAACAAAAAAAAATGTATATAATACGATGTGGATGCTCCTACACAGTTATTTATATGTATGCACTTCGAGCATACATGCCGTCTGAAATATCTTCTTTTTATTATTATTAACTTGGATGTCAACACCAGCTTGCATGCATCTCGATTAATTTCACGGGCTCTGAAGTTAATGACCATGTAAGCCTCTATTGACCATTATATTAATAATCACAGGACTCAAACTTGAGATACGAAAAGAACAAACTTCTTAGTTCCAAACTCTTACTACTAGATTACCTACTTAGTTATTCCGTCAA
Source organism: Populus davidiana x Populus alba var. pyramidalis (assembly GCA_027475595.1). Classification (NCBI taxonomy): domain Eukaryota; kingdom Viridiplantae; phylum Streptophyta; class Magnoliopsida; order Malpighiales; family Salicaceae; genus Populus; species Populus davidiana x Populus alba var. pyramidalis. The sequence continues at coordinate 121,710 of JANKYH010000681.1, read as the reverse complement.
AAATATCTTAGTGCATGCAATTGTAGACTATGTAACATTTTTTATCACTGCACTCGACCACAATTTCCCCTAAACTTCTCTTCAACTTCCACAAGTATCTATATATATATCATCTTTGCAAAGTACTTCAAATTTGTGAGAAAAAAACAAGCAAATTAACGTCACTCCGCTCCATACTCTTCTTTCCAATTTGCTATAGAGATTGATAAAACTGTCCCTGCTATGGCTTCCACGTGCTCTGAGTCTCCGTTCTCTTCTTCGTCTTCATCCTCTAGACATAGTTGGAACTATGATGTTTTTCTAAGTTTTAGAGGAGAAGATACCCGCAAGAACTTTACAGATCATCTCTATACCGCCTTAATCCAGGCCGGAATTCATACTTTTAGGGATGACAATGAACTTCCAAGAGGAGAAGAAATCTCTCCACAACTTGTCAAGGCAATTGAAGGATCAAGGATTTCTATAGTGGTCTTCTCCAAACACTACGCTTCCTCTAGATGGTGTCTTGACGAACTGGAAAAGATTATTGAGTGCAGGCAAAAGATTGACCAGGTTGTTCTTCCTATATTCTATGATACGGAACCTTCAGATGTCCGAAAACAGACCGGGAGTTATGCAAAAGCTTTTGATGAACATGAAGAACGCTTCAAGGAAGACATGGAGAAGGTCAACAAGTGGAGAGGAGCTCTTGCAAAGGCTGGAAATCTATCTGGATTTGGTTTAAACAATGAGGCAAATGGGTATATTATTTTCTTCTATGTCAAAATCCACTTGCACATATCAACATAAACAAATTCTTTTTTATTATCAATTTGATCTTGATATATCCCCTTCAATTAAATATTATTTTTTAATTGCAATATGTTGAAGTCGCAAATATCTACGTTTTTTCCAAGCACAGTTGTGAAAATGATTTTCAAACTAGAAGAGTTAGAAAATTTAATAAGTTCATTTTTTTTAATAATCATTAATATGCGCAACCTTTCCTCTGAGTGCTAGATGTGTAAACACTATTTTTTTCTACCGTTCTAGAACAAAAATTACTAGTCTCCCACCGTAAACATATATACGTGTACTTTAGGTGGCTACTTGCTTTCCATACATATACATACATGCATGCATGCATTGTAAATTTGCATAATGTTTTTATTTATTTTTTTATATACTTTAGGTGGCTACTTGCTTTCCATACATATACATACATACATGCATGCATGCATGCATTGTAAATTTGCATAATGTTTTTATTTATTTTTTTATGTTTTGGTCATTGATTTTTTTAATTTATTTTTTTTTAATTTTGATTGAGGTTTAGAGTTAATAATTTATTTCTATTTTTATATAGTTATTGTATTCTTAATTAACAATACATCCTATCATTAGGTTGATGCTTAATTTCACAAAAAAATATTATTATTTACAAGAGATTGAAAATGAAAAAATAAAAATTTTTTAAAAATGGTTACCCTTTTTCTTTTTAATATTTGTTTTCATCAATTTTTGTTTCCTTTTAAATTCTATCCTTTAATATTATGTTGATATGAGATTTACTATTGATAATTAGTTTTAATTCATTTTTTATGTGGCTATATTAGTCATAAAAAAATCTTGATATTGGGTTGGATCCCATTGACAAAAATAGCTAAATTTGATTTTAAAGAATTTCACTTGATGAGAGGAGTATTATTAAGGTGTTTTTGGACTTTCAATTTTAAAAAAAAAATAGATAGGGATTAAGAGAGATATTTCCTTGTTTTATTTTGTTTTTATTTAAATGTTATTAAATTTTTTTAGTTGAAAAATTATCTTTTCTAGGTAATAAGAATCTTTTTATATGTGAAAATAGGATAGAAATTGGGTTTTTGGATAAAAAGAATACCAGCTTGATCTTTTCAAAAACTTGTCCGCGATTAAAAATTGGTTTTATAGATGAGGTGTAATCTACTTCTTTAATTTTTGCACATCATAGGCTATCTAAGGTTACATGTTTTATTTTTTTTTATGTTTATTTAAAAAAAAAGAATTTCTTAAAAATTAATTAAGAAGATAAATTAGATTTTATTTTATTAAATTTTATTAAACTTTTACTTTGTTCTGAAGTGAGATAATAAAAGTATTTTTTTAATATTTAAATTATTTTTTGTTTCAATCCATCATAATTGTTTAATTTGTTCTTTTTAATTTTATTTAATTTCTTTACATTCTTTAGTTTTGCTGTCATGTAATTAAAAATAAATGCTTAAAATGAATTTATTAAATGGGTGTCTAGTTTGGTAGATCGACTTGAATAAATTCAATATTTAACTGATCGTTTTGAATTTATTTTTTTAAATTAAATCATGTTTTTACCAATAATTTATATTGTTTTTAAACTTGTAAAATCTAATATATCATATTAGATACCAACCCTCATATAATTTAATTGAAAACACAAGTTAATCATATGTTTAGATTAGAAAATTTCAATATTGATCAACTAAAACAAGTTTTAAGTTAACGATTAAAAAAAATTGTTGCTAGGAAATAAGATAACAATGCCTTAATATTTTATTTTATTTTTGTGTTCAATAAAATTTTTGTTGAACCTGCTTGGTAGTGTTGGCTAATTATCTAATATTTAACTAATGTTGAATATAAAATTTTGGGCAAAAGCTCTGATAAATAGTGTTAAACAGAATAACTTAATTTTATTCAATAATAGAACTCTGTACAAAATATTGATTCTTGGACACTAAATAATGCGTATGACAAAGCTGTCATCACCCGCTCACCGCGTACACAACTCTTTCTCTACTCAATCACGCCACTCTTTCTCTTCTCACACACTGCACTGACTTTTTACATGTATATATGGGCTGCTAGGTCTGTTTGACAGCCTAGCATTTACAAGATGCACTTCCTTGAATACCTTTCTTTCTCTATGAACAGATATGAAGCGGAATTCATTAAAAAGATTGTCAGTGATGTAGCTTGTAAACTGGGAAACAAAACCTTGCACGTAGCCAAACACCCAGTAGGTATTTATTCCAGAGTTCAGGGTATTATTTCCTTGCTAAAAGGTGCAAAACCTGATGTTGGCATCGTGGGAATACATGGGATAGCTGGAATAGGCAAGACAACAATAGCAAAAGATGTGTTTAACAAACTTTATTTTGGATTTGAGGGAAGCAGTTTTCTTTCGGATGTCAAGGAAATATCAGATAAGCCGAATGGTCGGGTTGAATTACAAGAGCGCCTTCTCCATGATATTCTGAAACCAAAAGTTTGGAAGGTCAGTAATGTTGATGAAGGAATGAATTTGATCAAAGAACGACTTCATCGTAAGAAAATCCTTGTTGTTTTTGACGATGTGGACAAAAGGGAACAACTGGAGGCATTGATGGGAGAGAGATGTTGGTTCGGTGCCGGAAGTATAATAATTGTTGTAACTAAGAACAAGCATCTGCTAACAGAAGTGGGGGTAGATGGAATGTATCATGCTACAGAATTGGATCGAGACCAGTCTCTTGAGCTTTTCAGTTTGCATGCTTTTAGGGAAACCCATCCAGCAAAAGATTATGAGAAGCTTTCAGAAAAGGTAGTGGACTACTGCAAAGGACTTCCTTTGGCTCTACAAATCTTGGGTTCTCATTTGTCCATAAGAGACAAAGCTGGATGGGAAATCGATATTGCTCATTGGCAAAATATTCCGCATGATGATATTCAAGGAAAGCTTAGAGTAAGTTTTGATGCACTGAATGTGGATACAAGCGAGATATTCCTTGATATTGCGTGCTTTTTTGTTGGTGAAGACAAAGAATATGTAGCAGATATAGTAGGTGCTCGTTACGATTTCCATCCAGAAGTAGCTTTCAGAACTCTCATTGGAAGGTCTCTCATAACAATCGACACCGAGAAACAAAATAGGTTAAGGATGCATGATATATTACGACAGATGGGGAGGGAGATTATTCGTCAAAGGTCGCGTAACCATCCTGGAAATTGCAGCAGGATTTGGCTTCCCAAAGATGCATACAATGTACTCTCCAAGGAAATGGTAAGAGCTCATTACTTTGTATATTAATTGTTGTACTGTAGATTCATACACTCTTATTTATCTTATGAATTTCTTGTCAAACTCATAATTATCTTACGTCAATATAATTCATCAACTTAGTATCACACATGAATATATATACAATATATCACAGCAAACAGATAAAAATCTAACAATTTTTTATGAGATTTGTTTATATCTCTCTATAGGATAAATTTTCATTATAATTAGAATAATACAAGTTTACGTAACTCTAAATATAAATTTCAAACAAATTAAATTTTCATAACACAATAAATTGTTCCTATATAGAATACCTTAAAAAGCCTGGTCTTTTTGGGCTAAGTGATTTTTTACAATAACAGCAGAGACGTGGTACAAGTTAGTCACATGCAATGATTCAAGGATACTCAACAAATCACGTACGATGTTTTCTAGCCACTACTTCTCATTATCCTACATCCTATTATCTTAATTACATTTCTTATCTTTCATCAATCATTCCTAACAGTTTTTATTTTGATTTTTTATTTTTTCTGCATCAAGAGCATGCTTAATTAACATGTGATGGGAAAGAACTACACTCATCTTAACTAGTTCATAGAACAAAATTAACGGGTACATAAAGAAAGAAAGGGGGGGAAGAACACCGAACGAAAAACAGAGAGAAGCTCGAGAGGGACACCACCGAAAAATTAGTGTTAGACTCTACCATGCATTTTCACTCTACCGTACATTTTCCTTAAAAAATTTAATTCTAACATGTATAGTAGTTGAAATGAATATGATTATAAAGTAAATAACATAATCAGCCAACGACGGGGCAAGGCCATCAAACGCAAGTTCTAATGAAGTGCAAAAACAATGTTATCATATAGTATTTTATGGGATATATATTGGGACCACAAAAAACATTTTTTTTTTTATAGTAATCGAGAATATTATAAAAATAAATAAGGCAACCCTATTAAGAAAATGAGGCTGCCAAAAAAAAGATTACAAGGGGGAATTAAAACATAATGAGAGCGAGGAATTTATAGCCTCGGCTAGTTAGTCCAGTTCATGATACATTCAGGATTTCTATAAAGATCAGAGCCTGTGTAGCTAAATTTTTTTATAGAGGACTTCAACCAAAAGGCCAACCGATGGAAGGTGAGGTCAAAAATCGCATCCCAATCTGGAGGTTTGGAGTCAAAGATCATATGGTTGCGCGCTATCCAAATTGACCAATATAATCCTTTACAGAGAAGGGTAATTGCCTGACGCTGAAATTTTCCTTTTAACAAGCCGGACCATTCCTGAAGGTTATGATTTGGGTCTTTTGGCAGACAGCCTACACACCCAAACCAACTGAAGAGTCTACCCCATAGAGACCATGATATAGGACAGAGATGGAAGAGATGATGTATAGTCTCAATCTCCTTGCAGCAGAAAGGACAAAGAGCTTCCTCATAATTGATGATTCCCCTCTTAGCTAAGAATCCTTTTGTGTAGATACTGCCATTTAGAAGAAGCCAAATGAACACATCTATTTTCGGAGGCGCAAACCCTTTCCAAAGCAAATTAGGGGAGTGAAGGTTTGTTGAAACAATAAAACCATCAAGAAGATGGCACCCTGAAGAGACTGAATAAACGTTGGAGCTGTGGGATTTCCAAATCTTGGTGTCTTCACCATCAGAGAAGACCAGACCACGTTCCACTTCTGCTATCAAGCTTTCCCGCATGCAGAACTCGCGAGATCGAAGGGGTCTTCTCCAAGAAAGATTGATTGAGTTATTAGTTGGGTTATGAACTTCTGCAATGCTTGATGATGGCTATAGGGAAAGGTTGTAAAGCCTAGAAAACATGAACTGTAGAGGGGTTGCGTAGCCTAGCCAGGAATCAGACCAGAACCTGATGTTTCTCCCATCACCTACCTTGAACCCGACATTTGATTGGAGGGAAGCAGCACAGGAAGGCCATTTACAAAGTATGGCCGGTACTTTAGAAGGATAAGTTCTTGCCAACCTCCTACCACTCCATTATCAAGGTTCCAGAGCCATTTAAACATCAGAGCCAGATTTTTGTTGTGAATAGAACCCAACCCGAGACCTCCGAGGGGCTTACTCTTAATTACCTTGATCTTAAAGAAACGCGTTGTTTCAACTTATTCTTCACCATCTTGCACTTTGATTAAAAGCTCGGAATAATAACTTTATATAAATAAAAAATAATTTAATTGGAGGTTTTTAGGCATTTTATCGAGGTATAATAACTGAAGTGTTATTGCTTATATGAGCTTGTTAATGCTCATCTTCTTTCTAACTCCCTTATTGTTAGTGAATTCCAGCTTACCTTGTAAATTGGTTCTTTAATAAATATCTCGATTGCTTTTTCTTTCTTTCTTTCTTTTTAAAAAAAAGAATATATAACAGAAATGCTAGGTGGTCCTGGGTTCTTACCTGAAATTGGTATCAACATTCTCATCCAAAGAATATGCATGATTATTGTCATGATATTTTAATCCTTTATTGGCTATTTTCAGGGAACAGATGCTGTGGAGGGTCTGGCACTTGATGTGCAAGAATCTTTTAGCACAAAATCGTTTACAAAAATGAGACGTTTAAAATTACTCCAAATCAAAGGAGCACATCTTGTGGGAAGCTACAGTCTTCTTCCCAAAGAGTTGATATGGCTTCGTTGGTTTCGATGCCCTTTGAAATCTTTGCCGTCTGATTTTCACTTAAACGACCTTGTTATACTTGATATGCAATACAGTAACGTACGAAAACTTTGGAAGGGGACTAAGGTAAAACATATGCATTAGGCACTCAAAATTCTTTCTAATTAAATTTAATTTAGAGTTACATTTTTTCACATAGCTATTTTTCTCTTATTTTCTCATTGCTTGGACAGATTCTTAACAAGCTGAAAATCCTCAATCTTAGCTATTCCAAGTACCTTGCTAAAACGCCGAACTTCCGAGGACTCCCTAGTTTGGAGAGACTAATACTTACAGGATGCACGAGTTTGGTTAAGGTACATCAATCTATTGGACATTTTAAGAGCCTTGTTTCGTTGAGTTTGGATTCCTGTCTCAGCCTAAAGACTCTTCCAGAAAGCATGGGTAACTTAAAATCTCTTCAAACACTGAGCGTTGCTACGTGTTTACAGCTTGAGAAATTGCCAGAGAGTTTGGGTGACCTAGAATCCTTAACAGAGTTGTTTACAAAGGGTACTGCGATTAAGCAACTTCCAACTTCAGCTAGATATTTGAAGAAGCTGACAAAGTTATCATTTGGTGGATACAACAAAGTTTTCGACTCACCTGATCTACCATCTAAATCTTGGTTTTCAAGATTTTCATCGTGGCTTTCACCACAAAGCTGTTCGAGCTCCATAGATATGCTACCACCTTCTTTCACTAGTTTCAGCTCATTGAAAGAACTAAATCTAAGTTATGCTGGTTTGTCTGAAGCTACAAGATCCATTGACCTTGGGAGTTTGTCCTTTCTTGAAGATTTGGATTTGTCTGGAAACAAATTCTTCAATCTGCCTTCTGGCATTAGCCTCCTTCCTAAACTTCAATGCTTGAGGGTTGATAAATGCTCGAATCTGCTATCAATCTCAGAGCTTCCATCAAGTGTCCAGTTCTTGTCTATCGATGACTGCACATCCATTGAAAGAGTAAGTGCACCACTTCAGCATGAAAGACTACCATTACTGAATGTAAAAGGGTGCCGAAATTTAATAGAGATTCAGGGCATGGAATGTGCGGGCAATAACTGGTCCATTTTGAACTTAAATGGCTGCAACAATTTATCTGAAAACTATAAGATGAGTCTTATTCAGGTTGTCTCTCTTTCTCTGTCTCTTCACTTACTTGAACACAAACATTTAGCATTTAAATATGGTAGTTTTTCGAACTCAAGTTTTAATTACTTTCCTTGAACCAATATGTAGGGATTATGCAAAGGTAAACATTATGACATTTGCCTTGCTGGTGGTGAGATACCAGAATGGTTCAGCCATCATGGAGAAGGATCTGCATTATCATTTCGTTTACCCTCAGTTTCAGTTGCAGATGGTAATAAACTCCAAGCGCTTCTTTTATGGGTTGTCTCGGGCTCCACTCCAGAAACATCATTTCTCCAGTTTGATATGTATGTTGCTACTTTCAAAAATAAGAGCAATGGTATTGAATTGTTTAAGACGAAGGCGGCAGTTACGTTTGACAGAACAATCACGAAGCAGTCTTGGATACAGCGTATACCGTTGATTGGGTTAGAGGAATCGCTGCAAGGTGTAGAGGAATTGGAAGTGAATGTCAGAATAAGCTTATATGATGTTCGAAAATGTTTGGTAGAAAAATGCGGGGTACATTTGATAATGGAAAAGAATAAAGCAGATTCAGATCAGGAAATTGATATTCATGCTCTAGGCTCTGATGATCAGCTGTTGGAAAGTGGTTTGACAAGAGAGTTGCAGAAATGGAAAATCACCAGTTGCAGTAAATTTGGATAGCATAAAACATAGAAATGTTTTTTTTTTTTTCCATGTTTTTGGATCACAGGGTGCTGGATCTGCGGTATTGTTTTCTTGGCATTTCAGACTGATAAATGAGTGACACAAATTTTGATTGAAGAATCAGAAAGGGATCGTGACATTGCCAGTCAAGAAGGAACACACGAGACATATCAGCATCAGCTTCTACTAATGAGCAGTGGAAGAGTGTCTGACCACATTGATTAGCTGTGGAAAAGTCTTTGCTTTGCTTTACTTTTGTAGGAAAGAATTCTACAATTCTACAGTTGTATTAAATTTGTTACCTTTCTCTTTAAGACAAAGCAAATCGTGACAAATTAAAAGCATTTTCGTCTAAAAAGGCCTCTTACAAAAGCTTTCAATGGTCCTAAAGAAAACTATCAAATCTGTCTTATGTCATATTCATTGAAAATAATACCTTATTAGTTGTTTCATGGAATTTATTTTATAAAAATAAATGTATACAAAGAGAAAAATAAATAAATTTATGATTTATTAAAAATAATAAATATATTTGTTTAAAAAAATGAATCACATTAAATAACTAATAAAATTTCATTACAGAACACTATATATACATTGCGTTGTAGCTTGAGATGGATTGAAATTTCATACACCGTTACCATAAAATACGCTCACTTATATTATCCTCAATATAATTTTTAATAAAAATTCATCATAGTTTTTACGACTTAACATTGTTGAAATGAGTTATAAAGCCCAATCCATTGGTACATACATGCAAGTATAGAAAAATCCAATTTAATTGTTTTTTATTTTTTTTTATTCTTGTAAATAAAATTATAATCTCATATAAAAATTCTAGTGAGTTGGAAAACACACCAATCATGTAGTGAAACTCAATTTTTTAAATACATACAATATTACACTCTCCTTGCTCATCAAAACATAGGATTTACAATGAAAATTATTTACTACAGTTTTCAATTTCCTTTTGCTGATAATTATTTCCTTTATTTTACTGCAAGTTCTTGATTTGAATATATATTAAAAAAACACACAAAACAATCATTCATTTATTAATCATAATTGAAAAACCAAATCATCTAATGACTGATGTATATGATTTTCATCGTGAGTTTACTTAATTAACTCAAATTTATTATATTTTTTAATTAAATGTTGTGTTTTATCGATTTTGTTCTCCATTATTAAGGTAATTTTGAAAGGTGAGGCCCACGTGATGCCACCCCATATAACAATTAACAAAGCAATACAAAACAAAACAAGGTTTGGGAATCGGAACTGGAGCATAAAAAACAAGTTAATTTTTTTTTAATATGTTAATATTAATTATTAAAAAAATCTAAGAATTATTATTTGAATATATTTTTAATTATCAACTACTTTTAAAAAACAACTTCTCACATTGCACGGATACTCATTAGTGCCGAGGGCAGGCATGTGGTCGTGAGAAAAGTGCTCAACAAAAAAGCTTAGACAAAGACACAAGACAAGAGAGTTGCTGTATATATCCACGAGATAAAACAAGTTAATTACGTGTTGGTTTGAGAGTGTAATTGTAATTATTTTTTTTTATTTGAAAATTAATTAAAATAATATTTTTTTATTTTTTTAAAAAATATTTTTGATATAAAACACTAAATAAATATTAATTTAAAGTAAGTAAAAAAATAAAACAATTTCAAATTATTTCAAAAACGCTTTTGAAATAAAAAAAATAAACAAGTCTTAAATCTTGTGATTGAGAGCCTGTTTAGGAGTGTAGTTATGATTGTTTTTCAGAGTGTTTTTTACTCAGAAATGTATTAAAAATTTTTTTAATTATTTTTAATATCAACATATTAAAATAATATAAAAACACCAAAAATATTTTAATTTTTTTAAAATACTTTTAAAATTAATCTATTCTCAATCTTAATTCTATATTCTCGGAAGTATTCTATCAGAGCGCAATTGGCACTGCTCGCCACATGTGGACTTGCCTCTGGCTTTCTTGACTTTGGCTATAAAAAACAAAGTGAAAACAACTTTCTACCAACCGGCGTGTGAAAATAATATCCAATTGCATTTGAGCAAGTTGATTATATATGGTCTTTAATTAGGGTGTTTTATTGTAGTTGGCCTACTAATATTTCTTTATTATAATTGATCTTTGGAATGACAAAATGTCATATAAATAAAGTTGCTTTCTTGGCATTGAGCAAGTTGATTATATATGGTCTTTAATAAAGCTGTTTAGTTTGTACTGCCGCAAGGTAATTTAGTAATAAACTTTTCAAATAAAGGTTCTTGAGAGCATCTTTTTCATTTATATATTCTACGTCATTTTATATAAGCAAAATTTTAATGTTTGATTTCTTGTTGAAGAGTAAAGGATTGATCAGATGAGTGGTTTCCGTCAGCTTTATTAACCTTTCAATTTGCGCACAGCAAATGCTTGAGAAAATTCCTGATGGACATAATGATGCTTTACACCTGATCTTCCCTTTAAGACCACGATTGATTGATTCAAGTTTCCTTGAATCTATTCTTAAATATTATAATTCAACTAGGTTTTATATTTATTTTTTAGAAATTATCGATTCAAATTGATGATTTTTCCTATCAATTAAATAAATATGTATTTCACAACAGCAAAAAAATAATATTTTATGCACATAAATATAGGTGGATATCTGTGTATTAAGTTTAAATAAACTGGAAGATGCGCTTCATGATCATAACTGTTTAACACCTACTTTTATAAGTATAACTTTTTCTTCCTATGGAAACTTATATAAAAACTATAAGACGAGTTTATCTGAAAATAACGGCATGGAATGTGCGGGCAATAACGGCAACAATTTATCTGAAAACTATAAGACGAGTTTTATTCAGGTTGTCTCTCTTTCTCTGTCTCTTCACTTACTTGTGTAAATATGTTAGTCTTAAGAACTCAAATTTTAATTACTTACCTTGAAACCAATATACAGGGATTGTGCAAAGGTAAACATTATGACATTTGCCTTGCTGGTGAAGAGATACCAGAATGGTTCAGCCATCGTGGAGAAGGGTCATCATTGTCGTTTCATTTACCCTCAGTTTCAGTTGCAGATGGTAATAAACTCCAAGCGCTGCTTCTTTGGGTTGTCTCGGCCTCCACCAATGAAGCCACTGATCAAGAAACACCATTTCTTCAGTTTGATATGTGTGTTGCTACATTAAAAAATAAGAGCACTGGTATTGAATTGTTTGAGACGATGGCGGCAGTTACGTTTGACAGAAATTCCACTGAGCATTCTTGGATACAGCGTATATCGTTGATCGGGTCAGAGGAATCGCTGCAAGGTGTAGAGGAATTGGAAGTGAATGTCAAAATAAGCTTCTATGATGTTCCAAAATGTTGGGTAGAAAAATGTGGGGTGCATTTGATAATCGAAAAGAATAAAGCAGATTCAGATCAGGAGATTGATATTCATGCTCTTGGCTCTGATGATCAGCGGTTGGAAAGTAGTTTGATAAGAGAGTTGCAAAAATGGAAAATCACCAGTTGCAGTAAATTTGGTTAGCATAAAATATAGTGTTTTTTTTTTTTTTTTGGCATTTAGGACTCATAAATGAGTGACACAAATTTGCAAAGTCTATTTCAAAGAGGACAATGGAACTGTATATTTCTTTATTTATCATGGCAGCTGTGCTTGCTTCGCATCGTGATGAATGAATGTAGATAATCCCTAAAATTATCTAAGTAATTTAATCAGGTTAAAATCAATATTTTAAATTATTTTGATGTGGTGATATAAAAATAAATTTTAAAAAATAATAAACAATATTATTTTATAATTTTTTTAAATAAAAATTATTTTAAAAAACAATTACTTCTACATTTCTAAATACTCTTAAAATTTCTTTGATTTAAAAAAACAAAATTAAAAAAAACATGGTTTCAATTTTTTTTTTTTTTTAAATCTTAAAATAACATTGGTTTGTTTGTAAGCCCATATTGACTCTCTCACGGAATTTCCTGTGTACCTTCTCACGAAGTAGAGGGAAACCTGCTTCTTAGGATTTTGCTAAAGGCCACAAATCTGAGAATCGCATGTTTCTTTTCTTTTTCTAAAAATATTCAAACAAAAGTCAATTGTAAACGCTTATTAAGTGCAGATAGAGACAATAAGGGAAATTTCCGAGCTCTTTCTCCCCTCGATAGAAGCACTACCATCTTTATCTGGAGCCCATCATGTAAGCATTAGATTAAAGTAGTATATAATGAAACATAATTTTAAGTAAAAGATCTTGACTTCATCGTCGAAGAAACCGATCCAACCTTTCTCAATTTGGCTTCGTAATCGTAGGGTTTTTTATTTTATTTATATATCCACATAACAAAAAAAAAATACTATACAGTGAGATTAAAAAATTATAGAGTTGAAACGATAACATTTTTTAATATTTTATTTTGTTTCCTTGTTCTCCGTTTGTTTGATTGAATGGTTAATAACTACTCCACCAATTAAAAATGGTGGCAAATATAGAAATTAAAAATAATTTATTATTTATTAATAAAAAACTAAAAGAGAAGGGATTTTTATTGTGCCCCTCCTTGAAAAAACATTATTTATTAGAGTAATATTTTTTTTTCAATCAATATTTTTTTATCCTCTAATATTAAATTTGTTTTTATTGGGTTATCTCACTTTTAAAACACGGATCGCGAGTTTGGAGAGATAACCCAATTGACTAGTTTTTTTTAGTTAACTTTTTTTTTTCAATTCATTGTTTTTTTAAGAAAAAAAATCTATCCTTCAATATTAAATTTATTTTTATTGGGTTATCTCAATCTTATAACATGGATCGCAGGTGTAGTGAGTTAACTCGATTGATTTTGGTTTTTTTTTTTTTCACAATAAGCTTTTTTCCTCAATTTTATCTTTTAATATTGGATTGATTGAGAATTAGATTTTATAATTTGTTTTGTTTGCTTTCTATTAGGTTATTCTAACTTCTTGACTCGGGAATATTGCTTAATAGATTAACCCGAGTTGTAACAACCTCAAATTTCATAAATGATTTCCAACAATATATAATATCAATTGTGATTCCAAAAAAAGCCTAAAATTTTGTTTTTATCAAGATTTTGGCAAAAAATTTGCATTTCAAAATAAATATCCTCATAGTAATCCAATCATCCTATATCCCAACAATATATATTGTAATTACAACAAAAGCCTGGAATTTTGTTTTTATCAAGATTTGGCAAAATTTTCTCTGTATTTGTAACATTCCAAGTCACTAGCTAACTTGTACAATTCAAAATAAATATCCTTACAATAATTTAATTATCCTAGATCCCAACAACTCAATCCATAACACAATAACAACATTCATCAGCATCATCACCCTTTGATTCATATTTATGTAATTATACAGAATTACATTCCATATATAACTCATTCTCATTGTCGCACGTGTGCGGCGGCGCGGCGATCGTCCACCCTCAAGGAAAAAATCGGAATATTTATTCCTGGCAAATCGGGAGAGACAAGGCAATTCTTGTCTCTATATGTGAAAATATGGACTGGGAGTCGCCACCTAGTATTCTGGTTACTAGGAACCTTAACTGGTCTTTAGAGATCGGGTACGGAGACTGGTTGCGTAAAGGGAAGGTATTAGCACCCCAACTACGCCCTACCTAAGGTAAGCTGCATTGTTTTGTCTGATAAAATCTAAAGTCTTGTTGTGGTTTGTAATTGTTCGGAATACGCATTACATGTAATGTCATACCCAGGTTCGATTGTTCGGAAAAAAAAAATTAATATCCAGAATATGCATTACATGTAATGTCATACCTCGAATACTAAGAGACAAACAAAATAAATTTTTTGTTGTTTTTGAAATTTTGGCCAATATTCTCTTGACTTTAATAAACTGGTTATTAAAGCCAAAATGCATGCTAAAATATTGTTTTTTAGTGTATGAAAAATAAAATATGATTTTTTAGCTTTGAGACACTTGGCCGTATGCACAAAAACATTTTTTTCTCTTTTTTCAATTTTTTTGTATTTTTGAAAGTTTTTGACGAAAACCTGGTATTTTAATATCGGATTTTTGTATTTTTAACAACATAAAATACCACCCAATATTAATCAAAATGACATAAAAACTACATGGAAAAATTATAAAATGCTGAAACAAATATTTTTGATTTTTTTTCTTTGAAATGGGCCGAGTCAGGCCCAAATACATGGGTTGGGCCGAACCTGGCCCAAATGCTTGGGCTGGTTACTGTGCACATAGTAACCGGGGTTACTGTGTGCATAGTGACCAGCTAATTAATTAGCCGGTTACTGTGCACATGCACAGTAACCGGGTAATTAATTTCTGGTTTCAGAACGTGCACTGTGCACGTTCTGCATGCAAGAAGATGAACAGTAAAACGAGATAAGGGGTTGAGGGCTGACCTGTGGTGGCTGTCGTCGATGGCGGAGCTGCTGGTGGCGATAAGAAGCGGCGCTGACAGTGGGGTGGCCGGCGGTGGCTCTGCGTTTTCCTTCTCTCTCTCCTTTGTTTTCTTCTATGCTTCTTCCTTTCTCTTCTCTCCTCTCTTCTCCCTCTTCTCCCTCTCTTTGCTCTCCCTTCTCTTCTCTTCTCTTCCCCCTCTCTTGGTCCTCTCTTTTTTCTCTCTTTTTTTTTCCAGCAGCCCTCCCCTGTATTTATAGGAAAACAGGGGAGGGCGAACGTGTTGGGGCGGCTACTGTTGGCCGCCCCCTCCACTACCTTCAACGGATAACAACGCCAGGCAAGTGGGTGTCCATGGTGGGCGTCTTTTTGCACAATAAACGGGAAAGAAAGTAGGCGAAAAGAGAAGAAAAAAAAACGATTCTTCTCCCTTATTCTCTGCGTGTCCAGGGGAAGAAGACGATGGTGTCGTTTCCAAACGGCACCGTTTTGCGTTTTTTTTATAATATATTTTTTGAAATTTTTTTATTTTTATTATTTTTTATGTGGGGACCCAAAAATGGGTTACAACAGTTGCCCCCCTCTTTACAATGCTTACGGAGCAAAAATTTGTGCATAGTAAGTGTTGTAAAGATAAAATAATATTGGTCTTCCGAAACTGGTCGTCTCAAAATTTGATTGACCTAAAACTTCAACCGGACCCAAAGTCCTGTGTGTGGTTGGGCTAAACTGAGATTCCTTTCGCCAATCCCCTTTAACCCGAAACTTAAATATTATGTGTGTGTGGTTAGGATAGACTGAGATTCCTTTCGCCAATCCCCTCTAACCAGAACCAAAATCCTGTGTGTGCTTGGGATAGACTGAGATTCCTTTCGGCAATCCCCTCTAACCAGAACCAAAATCCTGTGTGGTTGGGATAGACTGAGATTCCTTTCGGCAATCCCCTCTAACCAGAACCAAAATCCTCTGTGTGGTTGGGATAGACTGAGATTCCTTTCGGCATATTTCAAAAACAGGTAAGATACATTGCATATCATCTCACTTCACAAGCATCGCATATTTGTTTTGCAGATATCTCTCAAAACAAAACTCCTCATGGGATCCAACGAGACAAAGATGAATTGAAGTTCTTTAAATCATATCAAATGTGGCAATTCCATAAAAGCAAAATTCATGAATAAAGACGAGAAAGATGGATTTTTATTCATGGGCATAATGGTTTACAAGTACAAATGTTAAACACTGTGAGGACGATTAGGGATATTTTTAGCTCGCTGATGATCCATCATTACTCGAAATTCCTCAAACTGGTTAATTATGCGTTCCATCTGTTCCTCGAACTCGAGGTGTCGTGTGTTAACATAGTCCCTCCAAAAGTCAACACGTGCATTGAGCTCTTCGTTTCTCCTCTCCAAGTCGTTTCTGTAACGTCTCTCATCATGGAGCCTTTTCCTTAAATTCTCAATCTGATTATGGAGCTCAGGAATTTGAGTATTCAACTCAAGTCTTCTAGCATGAAGACGCTCCGCCATGTTCACCAAAGACGAAGTAGCTCTGATACTGAGAGCAAGTGACTGATTCACTGCTTCAATATCGGTCCTGGCTGCCAGTATTAATTCATCACAAGGAAGGAGCATGTCTCTAGCCACGGCTACAACAATATCTTCATTGTCCATTACAGTATCCTCTATTGTAACTGGACGACCATTCACTTCAAAAGTAGTACGCCAAACTACAGGCTCTGCCGCAGGAGCAAGGTTTGGATTAGCATTGGAAGAAGAGGAAGACATGGTTAAAACTTCAAAAGTTGAGAACTCTGAGAGTATTGAAAATATGAGAAGTTGATGATTTCTTTTGCCCAATACTGCGTGATTTATAGGGAATTTGCTCCTGCCATCATTTTCAATAGAAGATCAAATCCCAACCGTACATACAGGACTTCCTTGAGAAGCTTTCCTGATCCATTCACAACTCAGATCTCAGTTGTACATATAAGACTTTCTTTAGCGTAGTCTTTGAGATTGATTTGCAAATCAAATCTCAACTGTACATGTAAGACTTTCTTGAGTGTTATCTTTGAGATTGATTTGCAAATCAGATCTCAGCTGTACATATACGACTTTCGTGAGAAGCTTACATCATCTTTAAGATCGATTTACAGATCAAATCTCAACCGTACAGGTATGACTTCCTTTAGAAGTTTTCATCAACCCTGAAGCTCATTCACTTTCAAGCATTTTATCATCGGGCAGGTCGCCTGGAACAATTAGACCACTTGCGATTTTCATCGCATTTTATCATCGGGCAGGTCGCGTGGAACAATTAGACCACTTGCGAGTTTCCTCGCATTTTATCATCGGGCAGGTCGCCTGGAACAATTAGACCACTTGCGATTTTTCATCGCATTTTATCATCGGGCAGGTCGCCTGGAACAATTAGACCACTTGCGATTTTCATCACATTTTATCATCGGGCAGGTCGCTTGGAACAATTAACCACTATTTTCCAGGTGGTTCAATCCAGACAAGAGATGTGATGTGATGGTGGGGTCCTCGACCATTTCAATGGAATAGTTTGCAAGAATTTCAATTGAACAGTTGCCATGTGAGTTTATTTACCTGCATCTGCCAGATTCCAAACTTTTACCTGACTCCGACAAATCCCATGCAACCACCATTTTCTGGGTGGTTTAATCCAGACAAGAGATGTGATGTCATGGTGGGGTCTTCAACCATTTCAATTCAACAGTTGCAAGAATTTCAAGAAGCGAGTCTCAAAGTTGGTGAGCAAGGGACAAGTGGAGCTTGCAAAGGAGGGTGTCATTGGCTATATTGTCCCCAGAACATCATCAAAATGACATGTGATCGAAAGTGCTTGGCAAAACTTAGATATTGCCAGAAAAGCTGATTCAAGAATGGTGATGAACAGTCAATCATATTGTTATGGAATTCCGCATTTTGTTTTGGGATCACATCATTTTGTTTTTGGATCACATCTCATCCTTCAACGAAACAGGCCTTGCTTTTGTCTCTTTGTTGTTTCGAAATCAACAGATGTTTAGCATTTTATTCTGATAAAATATTTTGATCAAACTCCAACATGCGATAAAGGTTAATCAATCCAGAAGATTAAAAGTGTTTTGATTGCAAAAATGACTCGATTCTTGTTTGAAATGACATGAGGTGACCAAACAAATTTTGAACTCATACCTCTTGAAACTGAACCACACATCATATAGCTAAGTTTTAGCAGTATGCATAATGACATGTAGTGGATTCGGTAGTTATGGACTCGTGAATCATGATTCTTACAAGTCCCAATCATTACACTGGATGGGGTCAAAATTTATCGGTTCTAACCGACCTTGCTTGAAATGAGAAAAGGCCATTTTTGATATCCCTTCACTTTCTAAAGATTATATCCCTTGTAGTCCCATTTTGAGTTGGATAAAATATTTGTTTCATGAAAACCTTGACTAGGATCACACCCCACACTGGGGGCAGATGAGAGATATTTTGAAGAAATTGATATCATTAATGGATAAAGAGGAAGGCTTAGAATAAATGTCCAATGATTGAGAGAGAGCTAAAAGAAAACACATAGACTGGGGGCATATAAGAGAATTTTGAGGAAGGCTATGAAAAAAAAAGAGAATGAAAAAAAAAAGAAGTTGAAATTGCCTTCACTTAAATACAAGTCAAAGATAAAGGAAGGAGAATGCCTATCAAGTCTATGAAGAGCAAAAGAAATTTCAATCAAGACAAAAGTCAATACCAAAAAAAGACTAAGCTATAAACGTGACTTTTGGTGTCCATTATAAAGCTTTTGATGTTATCAGATGATTAAGGTTGGTTATTCATCAAGGAAAGGTGGATTTGCATTATAACTTATGTTAAGAAAAGTCTGAACTTTGAGGTTAACAAGGTTATATGTCGTTTCCTCTACAAAGACAACAATAGAAAAGAGTTGATGAATAGTTGATGTTGATCCTAGGTCTTTGAAACCCTCAAACACCTTTTGAGCCTTTGAAATTCCTTTCTTTCATAGCCATGAACCATAGCCTGCATTACGTGCTTTTAAAAGCCCTTTTTAATCAAGCAAGCAATTTGAACCGATAAATGGCGCTCTCAAAATTTGAAGAGTTTTTCCATAAGGGTCGTGACTTCATGAATTAAGCTATTAGTTATTATGCATGCTGATAAAACAAGTTATAAGAAGAGAAACAACCTTTCTTGATAAAGCTTGAGTTTTGACTTGAGCATTTTTGTTTTTTTTTTAAATTCATGCAAAGGTCACCTCATCAAAGACTATCAAATGATATACCCAATATCAAGGATTCAAATTGATACAAAGAACCATGGAAAAAGCCATTTTTAATCCTACATTGGGTCAATTTCTGTTTTCAAAATGCATGACAATCAAAGGACTATATATTTCGAATAACGTGTGTTGGGTCTTTGATCAAAAAGCTTGATTTTCAAAAGATTTCAAAAAGGACATCTCTGATTTCATTTCAACAAACTAGACTTTGAATATACATGATCTTTGAAATATGAGAGTTGATTTCAGAACAAGGAAGATTATCAAACACATAAGAACATTGATTGAGTATGCAAAATCATTGATAGAAATGAAATGACATTGAAGTCCTCGACACTCCTTGAAAAGTTGAGCAGCTGGGGGCAATACAGTAGACCTTGAAAAGGAAAAACAAACAGTATCCAGATCAGCTGGGGGCAAAGAAAGAATCACATGATGAGTCATCAAAGTCCATCAAAATCATTCCTGGCATTCACAAAAGCCATTTGGTTGTAAACAGAAGAATGAGCATGTTCAGATCAACTAGGGGCAATGTTGTTCAAAGACAATCCATGATTTAGTAAACTTCAACAACAATTGATGAGCAACGCTGCACTTGAAGGATATTTTCATATCTTCATCTTGGGTCACCCTTTGAAACATGGCTATGACTCCTGACAGATGTGTATTCGGGTGAGTGCATTTGAATGAACATCGAACATATGCACACCACCAAGACTGACTGTGGAACAAAGCTGCACTTGAAGGACAATCTCATATTATCATCCTTTGAAACATGGTTATCAACAGACGTTATCACGCAACTGCATTGAATGAATGTCAGAAAGGCACCCACCTCGAAGACTGACTGTGGGATAACTTGTTTTGAAGCCAGATGAGTGCTTCACTGCATGAGTATGAGTGATAAAAGCAGCATCATTGATGAGGCTGAGACATTTCTTTTCACAATCTAATTAGAAGAGCTGAAAGAAGTCTATGAGAAGAGCACTGAGCATACAACCATGAGCCTTTGTACTGCAAGCTATGAGATGCATGACTGGATGACTGAATGAGTTCCAAGAAGGCTGATGATAACATGTACTTGAAGAGTACTGTTTCAACTAGAGGCAAGTTCATGACTGATTAACAATCTCAATAGGTATTGACATGATGCACACAATCAATCAGAGGATAATTCTCAGAAGAAGCCAAGAGAGAAAATCCTTCATGATGAATCAAGCAGTACCACACTTGGGGGCAGGGTCAAGCTTGATGAACGATGCAAACAGTAATTGTCGAAGACAACCCGGGATGGGCATTGCATTTACAGCTGAGTGGATGGCTAACACATGAATGAGTCAATGCATCGGGAGAACAAAGAAAGCTTTGGGATACAAACAAGGGCACCCTATGACGATGGAGCATCAAAGAGGGGGGGACCTATATTTCAAATCAAGTAAGGATGCATGCATATCATCTAACCTAAAAAAAAAAAAAAACCATTTGCACATATTTTTGAATTGTTACAGGAAAATCTTTAATGAGGTCTAGCAAGATATTGGAAAAAGAAAGAAGCATTGTGGTGATGATAATAAAGAATCAGTTTTGATCATGGAATAAAAGGGAAGATGGGATGAACCCTACCATTAGGGAAATCCCAAAGAAATGAAAAGATCAACCTTGCAATCGGGAAGCCTCGAGTTTTCAACCCTTGCAGTCAGGAAACACCGAGTTTTCAAAACCTATGATCGGGAAGAAGCACCAAGTTTTCCAGCCCGTCTTTCGTCATCCCCTCAGGACTTTGCCAGGTAAGTCCTATTTTTCACACTTGTCATATCACATTTTTTCCATATTTGGGTAGGTCACCCATTACAATGAGACCGCACTTCACATTCTTTCTATTTGGGTAGGTCACCCATTACAATGAGACCACACTTCATATTTTTTCCCCTTGGGTAGGTCACCCATAAGAATGAGACCACTCTTCCTCTTTTCCACTTGGGTAGGTCACCCATTATAATGAGATCATTTTTTACACATTCTTTTGTTCCAGTTGAATGAGGTCGCCAGATGGGATCTCATGTAGCTTTGGTTAAAGGGAATCGCCAGATGGGGTTTTAGGTTGACCGAGCTACACATATTCCTTGGTTATGGTTAAAGGGGATCGGCGAAGGGATCTCAGTTTAACCTAATTGGAAAGGATTTTGGTTCTAGTTAGAGGGGATTGTCGAAAGGAATCTCAGTCTAGCCCAACCCTACACATTCCTTGGTTATGGTTAAAGGGGATCGACGAAGGGATCTCAGTTTAACCTAATTGGAAAGGATTTTGGTTCTGGTTAGAGGGGATTGCCGAAAGGAATCTCAGTCTAGCCCAACCCTACACATTCCTTGGTTATGGTTAAAGGGGATCGACGAAGGGATCTCAGTTTAACCTAATTGGAAAGGTTTTGATTCTGGTTGAAGGGGATCGGCGAAGGGATCTCAGTTCAGCCCAACCACACAGACCTTGGTTATGGTTAAAGGGGATCGGCAAAGGGATCTCAGTTTAACCTAATTGGAAAGGATTTTGGTTCTGGTTAGAGGGGATTGCCGAAAGGAATCTCAGTCTAGCCCAACCCTACACATTCCTTGGTTATGGTTAAAGGGGATCGATGAAGGGATCTCAGTTTAACCTAATTGGAAAGGATTTTAGTTCTGATTGAAGGGGATTGACGAAGGGATCTCAGTTCAGTCTAACTACACAATTCCTTGGTTATGGTTAAAGGGGATTGGCAAAGGGATCTCAGTTTAACCTAATTGGAAAGGATTTTGGTTCTGGTTGAAGGGGATCAACGAAGGGGTCTCAGTTCAGCCCAACCACACATTCCTTGGTTATGGTTAAAGGGGATCGGCAAAGGGATCTCAGTTTAACCTAATTGGAAAGGATTTTGGTTCTGGTTAGAGGGGATTGCCGAAAGGAATCTCAGTCTAGCCCAACCCTACACATTCCTTGGTTATGGTTAAAGGGGATCGACGAAGGGATCTCAGTTTAACCTAATTGGAAAGGATTTTGGTTCTGGTTAGAGGGGATTGCCGAAAGGAATCTCAGTCTAGCCCAACCCTACACATTCCTTGGTTATGGTTAAAGGGGATCGACGAAGGGATCTCAGTTTAACCTAATTGGAAAGGATTTTGGTTCTGGTTGAAGGGGATCGACGAAGGGATCTCAGTTCAGTCTAACCACACAGACCTTGGTTATGGTTAAAGGGGATCGGCGAAGGGATCTCAGTTTAGCCTAATCACGCAGAATCACTAGATGGGATTTTAGGTTGATCGAGCTACACCGATTTTTGTTCTTGTTAGATCGCCAGATGGGATCTCAGGTAAACCCAATCAAAAGGGCAGGTCGCCCCTGAAAACAGACCAGTGTGATTGTGTGGGCCGGTCGCCCCTGAAAATAGACCAAAGTGAGTATGTGTGGGCAGGTCGCCCCTGAAAACAGACCAGTGTGAGAGTGTGGGCAGGTCGCCCCTGAAAATAGATCAGAGTGAGTATGTGTGGGCAGGTCGCCCGTGAAAGTAGACCAGTGTGATTGTGTGGGCCGGTCGCCCCTGAAAATAGACCACTTTTCTTCAAAAGGGGCATGTCGCCCAAGATAATAAGATCATTTTCTTTTTCTTTTCTTTACAAAGCTTACTATGCAAAACATTGAGGAGTTTTGCTTCGTAAGCATTGTAAAGAGGGGGCATCTGTTGTTACCCAATTTTTTACCCACCTTTTTAATAAATTTTTCAAAAAAATCCAAAAATAGTGAAAAACAACAAAAATCCAAAAAAAATATGTTTTTAATATATTTGCAATGTTTTTAGCATTTTCAACGTTGATTTTAAAATCATAATTTTTCAATTGTTTTTTTGAACGCGTTCGACTTTTCACGCGTCATTTTAAAATCGTAATTTCTCTCATAGAATTGACGTTGATTTTGCTCGTTTTTAAAAATACAAGAAAAAAAACAAGAAAAATCAAAATTTACAAAAAAAGAAAGTTGAGGGACCAATTCGGAGGTTTGAACAAACTTTTACCTATAAATATAGGTTGAAAACTCAAAAAAAAAGGGGGGGGGGTTCATTTTGTAATTTTAGGGAGATGGAACCAAAAACAAAAAAAAAACCCTAACATTTTTCTTCTCCCTCACGAAGGACCAGCCGCCCCCCACCCCTGGCTGTTTTTTTTTCTCTCCAGCCGCTCATCCCCCCCTCACCCACAACAAATTAGAACCGGCCACCCACCATCCCTTGAAAACCGAACCAGACAGCCACCTTCCCCGGTTTGGATCTTTGAAACGCTATGCCTCCGAAAAAAAAAAAAAAAAAAAGATAAAAAACCCAACTCCCAGCCGGACTTAAGCTCCTTCCCCCCGGCCACCCGATTTGTTTTCCTTCTCTTTCCCCGGACGATCCCCCTCTCTGATTTAGTCTTTCCTTCTTTCCCCGAGGCTGTTGATTTTCCATCCCCACAGACCTGCACTTTCCTTCTCTTTCCCCCCCGATCTGTTCTTCTTTCTCTCCACCGGCCGCAGGCCATGGTCTCCACGCCAGCACAGACACGATGAAGCTTCGTTCATCGGCGCAGATCGGCCTCCAGCAGCAACCCTGCTGTCCTCTTCATCTTCGTCCGACCAGCCTTGCAGTGGCGTCTCTTCCATAGAAGCAAGCCACTGCCACCGCCTCCGCCTGTTTCTTCATGACCAGCCGAACACAGCGGCGCTCACAGACTTAGATCTGTCCGCCATCTTCCTCCACAACCGATCTGCCACCAGAGAAGAAGAAGAAACAAGAACAGATCGGAGGGAAGCAGACCCGAAACGAAGAGGAAGAAAAAAAAAATTGAAAACAAAGAACAAAAATTAAAATCGACTGCTTTGTTGGGTTTTCTGTTGTTATTGCAGGTCACCTCCGGCGAGGAAAGAAAGGGGAGGAAAGGCTGATCCAGATCCACCCGTTTGAACTGGTTTCACGCGGCGGCGCGTCTGTCCCACGCGCCGCCAGTGGCGGTGGCGCGTGAGAGAGACGCGCCGTCACTGTTGCTGCATTCCAGAAGGACTCCCCTGCAATTCCTGGAGTTTTTAGGGGCTGTTTTTGTAATTTAAAATTTGTTTGATGTAATTTTTGTATTTGGTTTTGAATTTTTTATTTGTATTATGTAAATGTTGATGTAAAAGAAAAGGAAAAGAAAAGAAAAGAGAAAGTGATAATAATAATAATAATAAAAATGTTTGTGTGTGCTTGTATTTTTTTTATGTATGTTATTGAATAAAAAAAAATGAATTTAATTTATATGCACAAATATCTAAAGGACAGATAAAAATCATGTTGAATTTTCCATGGAAATATAGAACATGTATCTACATATAGTCTGGAAAAGTAATAACTGATTTATCAAAGCCTTAGAATTGGGCTAAAATTTTATTTTTAATATCACATCAAGTCCACGAAGCTTGAAAGTGAATGTGGTGTGTATTTTTATTATGAATTTTTTTTTTATTATGATAAAATTGCAAGAATAAAGAAGAATTTAATATTCCGATTTAATCACGGATAAAGAATCATGAACTTACATGTAAGTTGTATTTTCTAAAATTCGATGAAAGAACAGAATTTTTAAAACTTCTTTAACACATCAAGTCCACAAAGCAGCTTACCTCAGGTAGGGTGCGTTAGGGGTGCTAATACCTTCCCTAACCACAACCAGTCCCTTACCCGCGATCTCTGACAAGACCTCAATGAATTACTAGGTGGCGACTCCAAAGAACCAAATCAGCAAAACAAAACGAATAATCGCCAGCCGATGCCGCGCGTCAGGATTTTTTTTGACGTGCGACAGTAACAAACTCCAAGCGCTGCTTCTTTGGGTTGTACTCTCAGCCTCCACCAATGAAGCCACTCGAGAAATACCATTTCTCCGGTTTGATATGTGTGATGCTACTATCAAAAATAAGAGCAATGGTATTGAATTGTTTGAGACGATGGTAGCAGTTAATTGGGTTAGAGGAATCGCTGTTGTTTCATCAAACAAATAAATTCCATGCTTCCAATACCTTATTAGTTGTTTCATGGAATTTATTTTATAAAAATAAATGTATACAAAGAGAAAAATAAATAAATTTATGATTCATTAAAAATAATAAAAATATATTTTTTAAAAAATGAATCACATTACATAACTAATAAAACTTCATTACAGAACACTATATATACACTGCGTTGTAGCTTGAGATGGATTGAAATTTCATACACCGTTACCATAAAATACGCGCACTTATATTATGCTCAATATAATTGTTAATAAAAATTCATCATAGTTCTTACGACTTAACATTGTTGAAATGAGTTATAAAACCCAATCCATTGCTACGTACATGTAAGTAAAGAGGATGGTTTTAGAAAAATCCAATTTAATTGTTTTTTTTTCTTGTAAATAAAAATTATAATCTCATCTGAAAATTCTAATGAGATGGAAAACACACCAATCATGTCGCGAAACTCAATTGTTAAATTCATTCAATATTACACTCTCCTTGCTCATCAAAACATAGGATTTACAATGAAAATTATTCACTACATTTTTCAATTTCCTTTTGCTGATAATTATTTCCTTTATTTTACTGCAAGTTGTTCTTGATTTGAATATATTTTAAAAAAAAAATACAAAACAATCATTCATTTATTAATCATAATTGAAAAACTAAATCATCTGATGACATTGAGAATTTACTTGGTTGACTTAAATTCATTTTATTTTTTTAATTAAATATTGTTTTTTATCGATTTCGTTCTTCATTATTGAGTTAATTCAAGATTAAAATTTTTAATTTTTTTAAAGATTATACCTGTGAGTTTTTTACCCAAATGTATCAAATGTTTTTCTATCTCAATATTACATAAAAATATCATTTAATTCATTTCTAAAATTAATTTTTATTTTAAACTTCTTGCAAGTCACACACTTCTTGAGTTTTGTTAATAAAGCTTATGCACAACATTTTCATTAAACTACCTAAATTATAATAATAATAATAAAAAGAACAATATTTTGATGCCACTCCATATAACAATTAACAAAGCAATACAAAACAAAACAAGGTTTGGTGACTGAAGAAAAGAGAAGAGAAGAAGTGGGGATGGGAACTGGAGCATAAAAAACAAGTTTGTTTTTAATATGTTAATATCAATTAGTAAAAATATCTAAGAATTATTATTTGAATATATTTTAAATTAAAAACAACTTATCACATTACACGGATTCTCATTAGTGCCGAGGGCAGGCATGTGATCGTGAGAAAAGTGCTCAACAAAAAAGCTTAGACAAAGACACAAGACAAGAGAGTTGCTGTATATATCCTTGTGATAAAATTCCTGGTGCCATTTTAGGTAGTTGAGTCCAGTTTCCATTCAAGATTAAACCTTGTGATTGGTAGTATATTCTCAATCTTTTATATTCTTGGAATTATTCCATCAGAAAACTTATATATTGATGAACGACAACCCCAGTCAACAGAGCGCAATTGGCACTGCTCGCCACACATGTGGACACCGTGCACAACTTGCGTCTTGCTTTCTTGACTTTGAAATTCCTCACAAAATCATCAGACTAGTAGGGCTATAAAAAAAAAATAGTGAAAATAACTTTCTTCCAACCGGCCGTGTGTGAAAATATTATCCAATTGCATTTGAGCAAGTTGATTATATATGGTCATTAATTAAGATGTTTTATTGTAGTTGACCCCATTAGTATGCAAGTTTAAGATTTTTCTAATTGTAATTGGCCATAATAATATACATAATTTTTAATATTTCTTTATTATAATTGATCTTTGGAATGAAAAAATGTCATATATATAGGTACATTTTAATTAAAATAAAACATCTTAATTAAAGACTACATATATCAACTTGATCAAAATGCAATTAGAAGTTAATTATTTTTAATTGTATCAATTCTAATAGCTTGCAAGTAAGGGGAGTGTTTTTTATTTAAAGACCATATATATCAGCTTGATCAAATGCATTTGGAAGGTCTTTGTTGCTTTGAGGGGTGGGTTGATATTTCTAATGTACTCAAGTTTTTTGAGAAATGTTTTGCACATATTTCTATCTACAAATCTAACAACAGTGTAATTTCGGTAATCATTGTAAGTTTGATTATTTGATGCAATAGGAATTTTAAGAGAATTATTTGTTTTCTTGGTTATTTTTATTTTTATTTAGTTTAGAAAAAAAATACTTTTTTATGGTATTTTTATTTTTATTTTTTTATTTAGTTCACAAAATCAAATATTATATTTGTTAATTTTTTTTTTTTTTTAGAAATCCTCAAAATAACTCTATATTTATTTGTTAGGATTTTTTTTTTTTAAGATATACCCGGGACTAATATAAAAAGGGTTATTTAACTTATACTTTAGCAAACTATTATAAAGATAAAAATTTGATAATAAAATTTTTAAATCAGGGTTTTAGTGGACACCCTTTTTGGAAGATTTGTGTCTTTCTTGTTCTTATGTTTGCTATCTTTTTTGTGTTGATTTCATTTGCACTAGTTGATATTAAAGGTATTAAAGCCCGATGATTTTCTTGGTGGTTAGTGTTGCCTAATGAAATTAACCATGGTTGGAATACATCATGGATTAGGAAGTGCTTTTATAGGAGAGAATGAGGAGGTTCTCTCTTAGGAAAATGATATTTAAAAACTATTAATAAAAAACATAAAAAGATAGATTACGATTACAATCAACTCTAGTTGGCAAATGTTATTACCCTAGGAGATCGTGTGGAGACTGATAACAGATTCATCACCATCTTTGTAAACTTAATTTCTAAGGCAAGAGTAGAGGAGGCAATCTTTTGATTGAGATAAATATCATGGAGGTTTTTGTGATTCCATTTATAATATTTTGAGATTCTTTATTAATTTATGATGTTTATTTTTATAATGATTATGCTCATAATGATAATATAAAAAACAACAATAATAGAATTAATAATGTCATTAATAAAGTTCTCATTGATATATTAGAGGGTTGAGTGTAAAGAAAACATCAAAATTATCAATTTAGGTTATGTTTATACTTTTAATTAGATGTTTAGTGCTATCACAAAAGTAGATTTGACTCACATAAGAATGAATAAAAAACAATTTGAACACAAAAACGAGCTCTCTTCAATCTAACAACATTGATTCAAGATTATTTTTACGATAAATTGTTTGTTCCCTTGGATATTTTTATTTGTATTTAGTTTAAAAGAATATTTTTTATGCTTTTTTTATTTAGTTAAGAAAATCAAAAATTTTACATGGTAATTTTATTTTTTCAATCTAGTCAGGAATCTTTATAATAAATATAATTATTTATCATGATTTTTTTCCTTTTCAAGATAGATATGGTATTAATATAAATAGTGTTGTTTAATTTGTATTTCAGCAAAGTAATTTAGCAATAAACTTTTCAAATAAAGGTTTTTGAGAACATCGTTTTCATTTATAAATAGTGGTTGCTATTTTATATTTTTATCTACGTCATTTTTATAAGCAAAATTTTAATGTTTCATTTCTTGTTGAAGAGTAAAGGATTTATCCGATGAGTGGTTTCCGTCAGCTTTATTAACCTTTCAATTTGTGCACAGCAAATGCTTGAGAAAATCCCTGGTGGACATAATGATGCTTTACACCAGAGCGTAATTGATGCAAGAGGCACCGATCACATCTTAACCTTGAATGACTTGCCTTTTGCTTCCTTGAATTTTGTTAAATCCCTCACATCATGAGACTAATATTGGAGCTATTAAAACATTGTGAAAATAACTTTCCACCATCTCATCTGGATAAATAACTTACAATTGCATCTGGCCATTGCCATCCTCTCTGCAGACACCCCTGCACAAAAAAGAAAACACTCAAAACAAACTCACAGCAAAGAAAAGAAAGCTCAGACCAGTAAACACAAAAGGAATGCAAAAGGGAAATATTGTCAGCGCTGCACGCACCTACAATCTCCAGAAGCAGGTATGCCCATTTCTTCATCCCTTTTGTATCTTCGTTTCAAGTTTAATTGTGAAAGAACATTGTTTCAAGTTTAATTACCTTCACACAGGGTTCATGCACACGTGAATCAATTCACGCGTGATTTTTAGTTTTTTTCCCAGCCGGGTCACTGGCTTAGGCCAATAACCGAGCTAGGTTGGCTAAGCTAGGTTGAGCTGGGCCCAGCCCAAATATAAATAAAAAATAAAAAATATATGAAAAAAATTTGTCTGTAAAAAAAAATATAAATATAAATATACATTTATTTTTATTTTTTTATTGTTATTCATTGACACCAGAGTCATAATAAAAATACCGATTCAAATTTATTTCATAGTATTTTATTGAGTTATATAAAAATAAAAATGTGCATGAAAAAAAATAACATAAGATAAAATAAAATAAATTTATTGGTTTGTTAACTAACACAAGAGTCAGGAATAAAAATACTAATGTAAATTTATTTTATTTTATTGTATTTTGCTTTTATTTAGCTACATAAAAATAAAAATAATGTGTATGCATAAAAATAAATTTATTTTTATTTATTTATTTACTGACGCCAGAGTCCGGAATAAAAAGAAATAATGATTTAAATTTATTCATTTTGATACCTACATAATATTTACCAATGCTAGAGTTGGAAGTATTCGTAGTTGAATATTCACTGGCGCCAGAGTCAGGAATATTACACACAAACCATTATAGTAGAAACCAACAAAAATGTTAGCAATCAATGACAAAGATCAGCAATGCAGCCTGTCTTAGGCAGAACGTTTAAGGGGTGATAATATATTTCCTTTTACGTAACTAGTCTCGTACTATAAAATCTCTACTAACCAGTCAGGGTTCCTAGTGATCATAATACTAGGTGGCGACTCCTGAAACAAGAATATTTTCCATCAAATAATAGGATGCCATAAATCCATTCTTTTCAAAAATACTAATTTTTAAGGCTGCTGCGATGTCAGGTGCGACAACATGCTCTCTTTTATTGGAACATGGAGGTATAAATGGAGTGTGAAAGAGTTGCATAAAATGCTTCATAGGTGCAATAAGCAATTTCAGCAGTTCAACCATGTAAATAAGAAGCCCTAGATCAATATGTAAATTTCACAAAGCAACGAGAGGAACTCTAGAATGAGACAGGTGATGAGGTACTATGATACTGAATTTTATGCTTAAACGTCTTCTGTTGCACTTATTGCTTTTAGTATAAGATTATAATTTATGTATTTTTACTTCAATGAGATTATGTTTTTACTTCAATGCCTTTATGCAAGGAATCAGAGAACTTATTGCCAATAGAAAGCCATAAATTATGCCTTGTTTATCACTATTAATTTAGGTTGTAGATACTCTCATAAATAAAAAAATTAGATTTAGCTTACCATGTATAACTTTCTATCACTCATGATAATTAGCATGTATAAATTTAAGTTTCCTTGTATAACTGGCAGTCTACCCTATATAATGAAGACTTTCTGAACAGAAAGGCATTATGAGATTCTAACCATTATATTATGGTATCAAAGCTTTTTCTCTAAGAACTCTCAACCCTAGTTTTCTTAGTCATAGGCTCAATACTTATAGAGAAGTCAGATAATGTTTGTGTCAGATTCACTACCAAAAGTTATGATGTATGGGAGTTTTAATTAGAGATCTTTCTCAAAGATAAAGAGTTGTAAGGACATACAGATGGCAACATCGAAGATGGATCTACTACAGAAAGTTATGTGGCTGACAAGACAGCTTGGGAGGTCAAAGATACTCAAATCATGTCCTGGATTCTTGGTTCTATAGAGCAACATCTGATTCTTCCTCTGCGTCCTCATAGGTTTGCAAATGCCAGATGGAATTATCTAAAGTTTATTAGAAAGAGAACAATGCTAGGCGCTTCCAACTTAAGTTAGCCATTTCTAACTATACTCAAAGGGATCTATCAGTTGAAAACTACTACTCTGGTTTTCTAATTTTGTGGAATGATTATTTTGACCTTGCTATAGCCACAATCTCTATGGAAGGATTGGAGGCATGATTGACAATAGTACAACATGTACATAAAACTAGCCAAAGAGATCAAGTTCTAATGAAATTGAGGTTTTACTTTGAATCTATTCGTGCCTCTCTAGTAAATAGAGATCTTGTTCCAACTTTGGAAACCTGCTTTGGAGAAATTTGCGCGAGGAACAACGCCTCAATACTCAAAATATTATGGAGCAGTCACGTATTGTTTCTAATACTGTCTTAGTTGCCTAAGTTGCTTATGGCAAGGGGAACAATCGTGACATGAGCACTACACGATGTTATAGTTGCAAGAAATATGGTCATATTTCCCCTAATTGTCCTAAAAAATTCTGTAATTACTGCAAACAGCAAGGGCACATTATTAAGGACTAGAATATTCATCCTTCACGCACGCTCCAACAAGGTCTATCATGTTGTTGTTACCGATGACTTACAACTAGCCATGCATCCTGCAACTTCTACTAGTTCACTTGCAACACCTTTTCTAACTTGAGAAATGGTGCAAGAAATGATTGTGAGTTGTGAGTGTATTTTCAGCATTGGGTTTCAAGTTACTGGTTCTTCATCTTGGATTTTAGACTTAGGTGCATCTAATCATATGATCAATTCTCTCCATAGTCTAAGTAATGTAAGAGAATATTATGGCTCTTCACATATTCAAACAGCCAATGGTAGTGTTTTACCCATTGTTGCATTTGGTGATATATCATTTTCCTTTAAAGATGTTCTTGTGTCATCTAAACTCTCTATGAATTTAGATTTTGTTGACCAAAATTATGATGTACACACTTTACTCATGGTGGTTGTGTTGTGCAAGATCAGATGTCAAGGTAGTTGATAACGAAGGGGCCTAAGCATGGATGTCTCTTTTACCTTCAATGACCTATTCCACAAAGCTTACCTTCCTTCCTTGTTCTATCTTTACTTTGTCATAAGTCTGGGGTGTCAAATGAAGTCTAGCATAAACACATTGGTCATCCTCATTCTAGGGTTCTATCTTATTTGTTAAAATCTGGTCTATTGAATAATAAAGAGCATTATCCTTTTACTATGTTTTCTAATTGTGCAACTTGTATACTTGAAAAAAAGTAAGACTTTACCCTTTCTTTATGAATGAAGTAAGCCACCCATAGTTTTAAGATCATTCATAGTAATCATTCAAGAGGGAATCCAAGCACCACAAGTCACAACGTCGTTTTTTTCATAGTAATAGCAGTTTTCTAAAATTTATTAATGATAATAATAATATTTATACTCAAAATAATAATATTTTTAGTAGCAATAATATGAATTATTATAAAACAATATTATTTATAACACCAAATATAATAATATTTTAAAGATTAATACTATTAATTATACTAAAAAAAATATTAATAGAACAAATAATAAGATTTTTGAGATCAACACTATCAATTAGACTAAAATAATAATAATAATTTTAATACCAATACGATCAATTATACCAAAAAAATAAATTAAGAAATAATATAATAATTCTTTTAATATTGATTATACTAAAACAATAATATATATAAAAAAAAACAATAATATTTTAACCACTAATACTCTAAAAATTAATTATACTAAAAAAGAATATTTTGAAAACTAATAATAATATTTTTAATACTAATACTTATAATTATACTAAAAGTATAGGCAGTCCAAGCGCCACGTGGTGTTGTGCTGCGGCCTGGGGCGGTGCTACCCAAGCGCTAAGTGCCACTTGGTGTGCCCGCGGCCAGCACTCAATGCTATTTTGGGTCCTGCATTGCCAGTCCCAAGGCTAGCTTAGGTCATGCCTAGCAGTGCCAAAGCCAAAACGCCACCTGGCGCTTGGACTGCAGCGCAAAGGAAGCAAGCAAAATACCATGTGGCGTTTGGGTTGTTCGCCCTCAAGAGGGAACCCAAGCGCCACGTGTCTCAACGTGGTTTTTTTCATAGTAATAACAGTTTTTTAAAATTTATTAATGATGATAATAATATTTATACTCTTATAAATTTAAATGAAAATAGTAAAATTTTTATAATACAAATAATAATATTTGTAGTAGCAATAATATGAATTATTATAAAAAAAATTATTTATAACACCAAACGTAATAACATTTTAATGATTAATACTATTAATTATACTAAAAATAATATTAATAGAACAAATAATTATAGTTTTGAGATCAACACTATTAATTATACTAAAATAATAATAATAATATTTTTAATACCAATACAATCAATTATACCAAAAGAATATATTAAGAAATAATATAATAATTCTTTTAATATTAATTATACTAAAAAAATAATATCAACAAAACAAACAATAATATTTTTAATACCAATACTTGTAATTACACAAAAAGTATAGGCAACCCAAGTGCCACGTGGTGCTTGGCCCACACCCTAGAGGAAGCAGACCAAGTGTCAGGTGTCAGGTAGCGATGTGCTGTCGGCCTGGGGTGGTGCAGACAAATCGCCACGAGGCGCTTTGTCTGCCCACGGCCAGGACCCAATAGTATTTTAGGTCCTACCCTGCCAGGCCCAAGGATAGCCTTGGGCCATGCCTGGCAGGATCCAGGCCAAAAATATTATTAAAAATAATTTGTTATTATTCACTACAAATGTATGGATAAAGAAACCCAAAGGGGTTAATATTCAAAATATTATTGGGCATAATTTGTCATTGTTCACTGTTAATATTTGGATAAAGAAACCCCAAGTGGTAAATATCAAAAATATTTTTCTAGGAATAACAAGTTATTATCCCTTAATAATATAAGGGCAAATAAACCTATGAAAGGTGAATGTTTAAAATATTGTTAATAGGAATACAACTTGTTTATTTTTAACATAAAAGCAGATTTATGCCTAAAATTTTATTTAGAACAATTTAATTGCACATCCTTGAAAAAAGCCTCAATTATAATTGGGGACATTTCAAATTGTGATTCCATAATTTATGAGTCATGAAAATATAAAATACTAAGGCAAAAATGAGCTTTTAAAGCACCTTGAATTCCCTTAGATTTCTAATTTTATTTTTTTTTCGTTTCCTTGCGATTTACGAGTTGCGAACACTTGAAATACTAAGAGAAAAATGAGCTCTTAAGTACATTGAATCCCCTTAGATTTCTATCTCAGATGTCTCTAAATTCATAAATTCTGAATTTATTTCAAATCAAATATAGACTTCAAGAGATCTGCACCGTTTCTCTTTGACACTCTATGGACATATCTAAAGGTATGATCCACATTGGCCAAGGGTTCTTTCCCGTAGACTTTGAACCCAAGTTCGTTCATCATAGCAGACTTGTCATAGGAAACTAATGGACTTAGAGAAAATCAACACCATAGCAATTATAGGCAAACCAAACACAAAGTAGCTTACCTTAGGTAGGGCATACTAGGGGTGCTAAAACTTTCCCTTTACACAACTAGTCCCTTGCCTTAGAATCTCTAAAAGACCAATTAGGTTTTCTAGTGACCATAATACTAGGTGACGACTTCTTTTTTCACAAAAAAAGAAAACTAAAATCAATTCCCCGCTCCAGGAAATCGCCTCGACGTCAAGCTCTCGCGAGGGTATGATAGTGGCGATGCGCCTGACACCCTGGTCTGCCTCTAGCCCAAAGGCCGGGCAGACCAAGCGTCAAGGGGCAGCAACCCTAGGGGGCTTGCCTCAAGACTGGCACCCCTACCCTTCAACCCAATCACACCTCTATCAAACAGTGTAGTCCACAATGAAAGCTCTCACATCCTATAGTGCCCGTGCATCAGTTTTAGTTCCCGTTAATGTTAGCAAAAGTATATTGCCCCCGGCATCTTCTATACTTGAGAATATGAACATGCTTATTTACAGGGCAAGGGGAAACACAATCAATGAAATAGTTGTCAAGGGGTCAGAAAACTGTTGTAGCCCTGACATTGATATTTTCTATGCAATGATGTGATCCTGCTCCTCCCTTTTATCTTTCTGACAAGATAGATGCAACATTGGATCCACAGTACAGGACTGCTGTTGGAAGTATCCTATTTCCATGTATTTTATTTTGCTGTCTCGCTCAAGCTTTTAATGGTTTCTTTTTGTGGTCTTCTTCTGGCTACTCATTGAGGGGAGTTGAACTTCAGCCTCCCGGAGTGGAAGTAAATATTTATATCTAATGGGAAACTCGTGCATAATTGAATACGTGCTTTTATATATACAGATATGTAAATAGTGTTAGTTTTTTGTTGCATGCTCTATTTTAGTGTAATATTTTCCAGCTTAGTTCATATGAAATTTATCTGCTACTGGATCTGAATAATTTGATTGACAGTAAGATTTTGAGAGACTACTACTCATCTGATATTGTTTAACCATATGAATGGTAAGATATTGGCTTGTACCTCCGTGCAATGAAAATAGAAATGTCAACCCTCTAAAGAAGATCTAAGGGCTGTTGGTGTGTAGTTATGTGTCCTCTGTATTGATTTTAGCTATTGTTTTTTCATCTGATATATCCTTTAGAGGAGATCCGTCACCTTTCGCCTGTCGCCTGGCTGATATGACAAATACGCAATATATAACCACCACTTTCAGGCCAGAACTTGTGACGGTTGCTGATAAGTTACATGTGGTGAACACACAAAAACAGGGTGAGCCGTGTCAATGTTGTCCCCAAGAAAGACGCACTAGAATTTATCGAGCATGACCAATCTCATATATAATGCAGAATAAGGTCGGAAGGTTTTTTAACACACGAGAATTTCTTCTTTCTTTTGTAATTATATTTTTACATTTTCATGGATCTGCCAATTTTATATCCTTGGACTTGGTGAAATGGGTTGCTAGTGATAAACCGTGACTTAAATTAACTCATTCATCCTTGTCGGTCGGTGCGGCCAAACTCTGATGAACGATGACAAATTGATATATATGACACTGCTGCAACGTATTTGTTAGCTGTTACCATGAACACCTAGGCATGTATGGAAATTATGCTTTTCAATATATTCGATCTCCTGTTATTTACTTTTTGGAAAATTTTCTTTCTTGGTATTGTTGATGAATCCTACTGATTGCAATTCTGTTGGCCTTCATGTCGCCGCATTCTTTGAATTGAAATTCATGCTATTTTTATTAATAATTATATTTTTTATTCAATATAAAAAAAAGCTTTAATAACATCTATATATTATTTTTTTATTAAAAAAAAATTATTTGACGTCCAGTGAAGCAAGTTGAATAAACACACTAATATTTTTTTTGTATTTATTAACATAGATAATTCTTGATTTATTTCATTAAATACATGCATAGAGCTTTTTATTTATAATTAAGTTTTTTTAAAAAAAAAAACATTTAAAAACCTTGTATATTAATTTTTTTTTACTAAAAAATTATCTCACCCGTGACTATACGCGGGTCAAATAACTAGACATCCTTATTTGTTTTTGCGTTTCAAAAGTATTTTTAAAAAAAAATTAATATTTTTTTGTGTTTTTAAAATTATTTTGATGTATTGATATAAAAATAATTTTTTTTAAATAAAAAAAAAAATTTTAATATATTTTTAAATAAAAAAATATTAAAAAAACAATTACAATTTCACAAACAACGAAGGCCGGTAAATTTGCCATCAAATGAAACGAACTCTTTTTACATCGTTTTTTATTAGGAGCCGAGGGAACCTTGCTTCCAGTTGATCTGCTATCAATTTAATAGACCTATGGACCTAAAGGCCTTCTTTGAGTCGATAGGTCTACTATCAATTTGAGCCCATTATTGGTGATGGGCTTGTAAGTAACATTAACGGCCTATCACTACTTTGGAAACTCCTAACTGTAAAACAATAGAATATAAAATGATTGGATTTGAATCACTTAGTAAAAAGTTAGTAAATGTATCCTTTCCATTGGTTCGTTTTGTAAGTTACACACATCTTTCGTTGACATTTTTTTGCAGCTATTGGAGCAACAATTTTCCTTGTGATTATTTGTCTACAGTTCTACATGATGTGCTGGAAAAAAAAAAAAGTGAGGAGAAGAACTTCAGAGAGAACGAGGGAATGGCTTAAAGCATCAGCGAGCAAGGATTTTCGGTGAGGCAAAAGAAACCAGCAAGTATGTTGATGATCAGAAACTTGGGAAGGTGGTTTTGGTTCTGTTTTCAAGGGAGTTATAGCAGATAAGATAATGTTGGGTATACAACTAAAGTTCCACGTTGGCTAGAAATGGGGAGGATCATGGATATATAAAGATAGACAAATATCTCCAATTTTATTGGTATGAGGCCTTTTGGGGTATAGCCCAAGAGTAAATCCATGAGAACTTAGGCTCAAAGTGGATAATATCATACCAATGTGGAGATAATGGTGTCCATATTCCCTGCAGATAAAACCTTGGTTGCACTCAATAAGTTTAAAGGGGCAGAGAAGGCTTAGATGAACGAGGAATTTCAAAAGGAAACTAGCCTTGTTTTGCTGGTCAATCACAAGAATGTAGTCAAGCTCTTTGGCCTGTGTTCGGAGACTAAAATGCCATTACTAGTTTATGAGTTCATTTCAAATGGAAATTATCTTTTCAAGTCGGTGAGCATGCTTTCAGACAACAATTATACGGCAAAGATTGTAGATTTTGGAGCTTCACCACAATCTTTCAGCAACAACGGAAGCATTTAGAACTGGACCAGTCATTTAATGAGATCAAGGAAATATATATGCAGCTAGCTCTATTGTAGAAATCAAGCTGAATTGGCTAATATGAAGAGTATGAGAACATTGATTGATTTACATATAATTCATGAAATAAATGGATTTGCAAAATAAACAAATGAATTCGATCAACAAATAATTAATGTAATTAATGAAAAAATATGAGGTGAAAGTTTTAATTGATTATTGAATTAACATACATAGCTTAAACATCTCTCCTCAGTTTGCACCTGAGAAATTACAAAGAAAAATTATATATTTATAAGGAAATTACGAGCTTGTTTGGTTACATGCATGGTTTAGCTATGTTTTGTTAAAATTTAATTTTTTTATGTTTTTAGATTATTTTGTTATACATTAAAATTAATTTTTTAAAAATATATTTTTAATATATTTTAAAATAAAAACACTTTAAACCAACCATAAAAAATCACAATCATAGACTTTTCATACTATAGCTTTCACCTATTAACTCCCCTTGTAATTATAATGAAAGAGATGGGTAGAGAGCTCAAATCCAACCAAATGAAATTAAGATATTTGATTGTTT
Organism: Populus davidiana x Populus alba var. pyramidalis; assembly: GCA_027475595.1. Lineage (NCBI taxonomy): Eukaryota > Viridiplantae > Streptophyta > Magnoliopsida > Malpighiales > Salicaceae > Populus > Populus davidiana x Populus alba var. pyramidalis. The sequence goes on along the minus strand of JANKYH010000681.1, from coordinate 83,099 downwards.
TAGTACTGTGAATTTTCTGCAAATATTTTGTTTTCCTTACTAAAACAAAAAATAAAAAGAAAGATGCAGGAAGGACTCTCAAGGCTCCATTCACCCGGTCGTATTGGAACTAATCATAAATTGAATTAAGATAGTCGAAATGAAAAAAATAATGGGTTGGTATATATATATATGAACTAGGATAATTTATATAAAAAAATTCATGTTGAATTGAAATAAAGTGAATGAGAATCTTAATATGGATTTCTAGCATTTCATATATGGTGCCATCCCCTTGTTGTGCTTTTAGCATGCGTATTTTTAGTTAATTACATTTCGGGGATGCATTTATTGGCTTTGGAATATGTAAGAGGGAGTATTTGTTTTGGTGTTTGTGTTTATTTTTCCCTTCACAATCAATGTATCTTTAATTAGTTTTGAATTCACTTGAGATTAAGTTTTTTTTTAAATAATTTTAAGAATACATACTTAATATTATGACATTAATGTATTTAATTAGAAAATCAAATTCTATTAAATATTAATTTTAAAATATGAATTGTTTTTTAAAAAAAACCCTTAATCATTAATTACTCTGCGTACCTCAAACGTCGAGGCTGGTGGCTGTGATTTGGCTTCATTGGGGTTTCCATGTATTAGTAATTGTGGACTTTGATTTGGTCAATGTTATGTGACTTCTTCCTCTATTTTGTAATACCTGTTCAATTCAATGATTTCTTGATTTTTAACTCTCTCATCATATCTTCGATCAGCAGGTAAATGATTTCATAAGATTAATAAAACTCCAATACGAAGAGCGTGAAAACATTGAAAGATTTAGATTTAATTTGAAAGGGTTGTAGTGGTTATTTTTTAAAGTATTTTTTTATTTAAAAATATATTAAAATAATATATTTTTAAAAAAATTAATTTTGACATCAGCACATCAAAATTATTTGAAAACACACACAAAAGTAATTTAAAACAAAAAAAAAACTTATAATTAAAAAAAAACTTTTACACCAAAAAAAAAATATTTTTAGATATAATTTACAAATCAATTGACAAGCAAAATAACCAAATGAAGTCAATTAACAATTAACTAATTTAATTAATGAAACAAAACCTAATTAAAGTGTAAAAACTCGACCGAATTGTTTGATTTTTTTATTTTAATTAAATTCTCTCGGTATATACCGATGATATATTTTTATCAGTATTTATCAATAGAATTAGCAATGTAAAACATTCGGAAAAAAAAACAACCTAAAGGGGAATTTGTTAATAAAACAATTGAATATTTTGCTCTTTACTATTCAAATTGAGAAACTGAAATGCCAAAAATATCATCCTATAGCTTAAAAATTCTTGTACGTGTCCTACAAGGACTAACATTTCTTCTCTTGGTGAAAAAAAAAATAAAACATATTTCTTGAACTTGACCTTACCTGAATTGTCAATTCACTTCTTTCTTTGTAAATCTTCAATATTGAATGAGTAGAACAAACTGAAATGCCAAAAAAATTAAAAAAAATATTTGAGATTTTAATATTTAATTCATAAAAAAAAAATTAAGAAGCAATCTATGTGGATATAGGCTATACTTGTTATAAATAATGAAGTTTAAAAGAATATTTTTAAAGATTTTTTATCTCACATTGAAAAAACATAACTTTTTTTCTTGTGAACATAAAATGTATATACTAAAAAGCTTCAGATCTCATATTGAAAAAATAAAATATTTTTCTAGTATATATATATCTAGCTAGGAAAAAAGTACATTAAAAAAAAAAAACAGGTTTTTACTGGGTTTTGCCAAGTTACCTGAGTTCCGGATTGACCTAATGGGTCAATCGACTGGTTTTTTTGGGCCAATTGCAGATCTGGATTTTCAATAAAATAGACTCGGTCAAGGCCCCAGGTCTTAAATTAACCTATCGGGCTGGACCGAGTTTGATAACTATGGTAATGTTCATTTCAATGATTTCTTGATTTATTAATTTTTAATTCTCTCATTATATCTTCGATCCACCGTTAAATAATTTTTTAAGATAAATAAAGCTCCAATACGAAGAGCGTGAAAACAATAAAAGATTTAGATATAATTGATCATCAAATAATTGGACAAGTAAAATAATCAAATATTGAAGTCGATTAACAATTAATTAATGAACAAAATCTATTTAAAGTGAATGAAAGCTTTAATTGATTATGGGCTAAAACATCTCTCTTCAGTTTCCACATGAGAAATTACGAAGGAAAAGTATACATTTGGGAGGGAATTAACCAGGCAGATGCAGCCAACGACTTTGCATGCCAACTGAGATAGCAGATCTTCTAGAGGCCTTCTACATGTATTTTTTTTTTTTTAATTTTTCTTGCTTTGAAAAATAAAAACCGAAAAGAAAGATCTAGGAAAGTAGTTTTCGTAACAGCCAACGACTTTGCATGCATGCCAACTGAGATAGCTTTCACATTCGTGATTGGCGGCGCCTATACCTTGCAATTATAGTGAGCCACTCAAGTTCAGCTACTTGACGACATCAAGATATTTTGGGGAATGATTTACAGTACTGGGAGTCTTCTACAAATATTTTTCTTGCTTTGGAAAATAAAAACTGAAAAGAAAGATCTAGGAAAGGACTCTCAAGACTTTATCGACTCTGTAGTCTTGGACTTGGTCGTGTTAACAATTGTTTTAGTGGTCTGTGTTAATTAGCTTATATATATACAGTGGCGGAGGCAGAATATTTTAAATGAGGGGGCAAATATATTATATAGATATGCATTAAAAATTAATTTGAAATAAATATACCAACTTATATAAAGTAAAATTAATTTAAAAATATTTTTAACATAAAAAAACTTACATTATAATAATTCTCTTTAAGTTTTTATAATAACAAAATTAAGTTCAATTACATAATAATTATAAATCTTCCATATAAAATTCATGATAAAATGCATATCAATTCATCACAACTCATTTTACACACCCATTACAATATAACATGCTCTATATAATGCATGGATATAGATCAACATTGATAGCTTAAATTTATCATGATAAATTATTTTAAAAAACAAAAAAAATAGTTTTTTTCTTTTAAAAAAAACCAACCTTTAATTTTACAAATATCAATCTTTATTCACCGACAACAATTAAAATGTTTGCTTATTCATTTTATAAAAAAAATTTAATTCCATACCTTTATTAATTCAATTAAAAATAATATAACTTTTAATTAATTTAAAACAATTAAAGTAATTCTTATTATTCAAAAACAATTAAGGGGGCAATTGCCCCCCTAATATACCATGTGGCTCCGCCACTGTATATATATATATATATATCACAACAAGAATTCACAGTTTTACCGATGGACATATTCTGTCGGTCTATGATTGATAGTCCGTCGGTAACATAATTACCGACTAACTTACCGACGGAATACGTCCGTCGGCTTACCTTTCGTCGGTGATTACCCATTCCGTCGCTATATCGGTCGGCAAAACAAAAAAATCATTTACCAACGCGTTTACAGACGGAATATGCGCGCCAAATTTTTTTTTTCCCGCTTCAATAATACCGACGGATTGTTATTTCGTCGGTGATATCACAATTCACCGACGATTACGTTCCATCGGTAACATAGTCGGTGAACTGTTGAAATACCGACAGAATATACCGTCTGTAAATGCGTCGGTAATTTATAATACCGACGGAATTAATCCGTCGGTGAATCTGTTGGTGAATCATGAAAACACCGACCGAATTTATCGGTCTGGAAATGTGTCGGTGATGGTCGCGGCTACTGTCTAATTCCGACGAATATATTCCGTCGGTAAATCCCTTTGTAAGTTTTTATTTTATTTTTTTTATATAATTATTTAGAATACATAATATAAAATTATATAAATTAATGGTAATAAAAACCAATTATGCAAATAAAATTTATATTAAGCATCAAAAACGAAAAATGAAAGATAAATAATATTCATTACAAAATGAAGTGTTTCAAAAAAACATTAAATGAAATTTTAAATTTAAATAATGTTTATCAAAAATTAATATAAAGGAGGTTGAGGAGGATCAGGAGGAGGAGGAGGAGGAGGCTGGCTGTTATGCGGTCAACTTGGATTGGGTGCACATGTTCCACCTTGTGACATGTTTATGACCATTTGACGAAGCTCTTCATAGGCCGCTCATTGTTGTGCAGATTCTGCTGTGTATTGTTCTTTGAGTTGTGTGTACGCCTCTGATATCTGGTCGCACCTTTGCTGCAAGGCCACGAACTCCTTAGATTGGGAGCTCGATACTGATTGGGAGCTCCCGACGGTTGAAGTAGTACGGGTCGTCCGCAAGTTGTTGGTCCTAGTGTTGGAGAGCTCGTAAACCCGATTCTTATCGGGTCCAGCTAACGATCCAGCCTCCATCCATAAATCCGGATCGAATTCCGGATGGGTAGAAGGATCGTCCCCGTATGTCTCCCTTAACCGATTATTATAGGTCTCCTGAAAATAAAAAAAAAGTAATCATCATATTCAATTCAATAAACATAATAATAACTTACAAAATAAAATGGTTGAATAAACATACCACAAAATGTTGAGAGTGGCTGTCAACGAACTGTTGCACCCCCTTTTGGCGGTCTTGACTCCGCACGTGCGTCTCCACAAACAGCTCCATAGGGCTCGGCTCACGTTCAAGAGACGTAGCCTATAATGAAAAAAATTTATTAACAACAAATTAATTGAACGATATATTTCATTGAAATTAATCTTACCATCCGTTTCGCATGTGCAACAAACGGAACGGAGCCGCCGGTGTGCGTTGTCACTGAGCCATGAATTGGCCGATTCTGGTTTCCAGCACCGGATTGTGAGCGTCATGTGAACCGCTCAGATGTCACATGCTCAAGATAGTGCGGCCATATATCCTCCGGGATGTATATCGGTTTGAAATCCCTCCAAACTGCAACATCGTTCCAGCCTTGGAACCCCCTATCCCTCGTAGTTTTTTTTGCCTTTTTTTGGGCTTCGTACCAAAAATCACGCAACCTACTTAACACAATCAAAAATTACATATCGAAACATAAATTTTTTTGTAAAAAAAAGTTGTATTGTTTTCGATGTTACCTAGTTGCCGCGTGATTTTCCCACACCCTCCTCACAACATTGTTATGTTCTTCGTTCCAGTAGAATCGATTCTGTGTAAAAAAAATAATTTTTAAAAATATTAATAATTTATTTACAATTATATTAAGAATTTATTAGAAATAAGCTGAAAATTATATATTAACATGAACCTCAAATCTAGAAAACCATGCATTGATTTGAGGCATCCATTTAGGATGCCTGGATATCTAACTCCATTGAAACAATGGAATCTCCATCGACGCTTTAAACGTCGATGATATTACTCAGGCAGCCTCAATGTTTGTGAACCTGAAAAGAATTGAAATTAATTAAATAGTGACTTCATAAATTTGTTTTAAATTTGTTTTAAAAAAAAAAATTTAAAACCTTAACAAACTTACATTGAAAGATCGTCCTTCCATTGTGCCTCGTACTTGCGGGTCCATCGATTTCGCTGCGAAGGCACGCCGCTTCTGCGACTTGAAACATCGCTGGAAGAGGCAGCATCATCTGACGGCGCAAGTGGTGTAGGTGCCTTTTCTTGAGAGGCACCTAAGGAAATGTCTTCGTCGCTGCTAGACGAACTAGATGCGACCGTACGTGAAGCTCTGGTTTTCATTCTCTGCATTATCTAACCAATTTTATATCAATAATTATATAATTCAATTGAAATGTTAAAAAAAATTCAGCAGCACCTCCCCTATACTTGGATACTACCCAAATCCACAAACCTGCAAATATTAACAATAGCCACAACCAATTGACCCAATCTATACTAATTATTCAAACATATTCAATTACTAATCCTAAGGTAAATTCTACATTAACAATTACAATTCAACAAACTATTCAATAATTATGTCAATACAACAAAACTATAAATTCAAAATAAATAGAAACAATTAAACACAAATCATCAAGTTAGAGTAAAAATAATAATTCTTCCAACATATTGAATTACTAAATCTAAGATAAATTCAACATTAACAATATTAATTCAATAAATTATTAAATATTCATTATGGCAATACAACAATAAAATATATTCAATAAAGTTTTAAAAATATAAACTAACAATTAAAAACATATGCAATTACTAATTATTCCAACAAATGCAATTATTAATTCTAAGGTAAATTCAACATTAACAATATTAATTCAACAAATTACTCAATAATTATATATGGCAATACAACAATAAATTATATTCAATAAATTAAAAAAAAAATATAGACTAACAATTAAAATCAATGGAAATAATTAAATAAAAATCATGCAATAATATAGTAAAATTACTAATTATCCAATAAATTCTAAGTTAAATTCAACTTTAACAACAAATATCCAATAAATTAACTAATACCAATTATAACAACACAACAATAAAAAATAATCAAAAAATTCAAAAAACAAAACCCTATATCAAGAAAAGGAACGAAATATACATACCTTAATAATATGTCCAATTCAAAAAATTTTCTACATTACAAAAAAATACACCAAAACAACAAAATAACAAAAATAAAAACAACTACAACTAAAATAAAAGAAAATAAAAAAACCACATACCTTTATCTTGCAAGAGATTCAAGGTCAAAGCCTTGAAGGATTGAGAGCAAAAAATGGAAATTATAGGGCAGTGGAGGAGAAGAAAAATGGAGGAGAAGAAAAAATGAGAGGAAGCGGCGGGCGCTGGAAGTTATAGGTTAAATGGCAGATTTACCGACGGATATCAAAAAATACTATTTATTTTTTAAAATCCGTCGGTAATTTTTTAATTTCGCACCAAAATTTTTAATTACCCTCCATATTTTTCACGGTCCGTCGGTGATTCCGTTAGTAATATGACAGGTCATAGGTGCATTCAATTCCACCCTTTGGAATTCGCGTATTCCGTCGGTATTTTTGTCGGTAAAATTTTCCCACCGACAACTTACCGACGGATACCTTCCGTCAGTAAATTCGTCGATAAATGTGTCGGTATGGTCGTCGGTGATTGTGGCATTTCGGTGTAATTATTTTCAAACTCTCTGTGAGATGCCGACGGACGTGTGTCCGTCGGTATGGGCGTCGGTGATTGTGGCATTTCGGTGTAAGTATTTTCAAACTCTCTGTGAGATGCCGACGGACGTGTGTCCGTCGGTATGGGCGTCGGTGATTGTGGCATTTCGGTGTAAGTATTTTCAAACTCTCTGTGAGATACCGACGGACGTGTATCCATCGGTATGGACGTCGGTGATTGTGGTATTTCAGTGTAATTATTTTCGAACTCTCTGTGAGATACCGACGGACGTGTATCCGTCGGTATGGACGTCGGTGATTGCTAAATGTACAAGAGGTGTTGTGTTTGTATTTTCTATTTACCTTCCTGCAAAAAATTCAATGATAAACTGTCCGTCGCACAAAACAATAGCAACAGTGTTTAAACAATAAATATATATTTCATGTTTCAAAATATATCATCCATACTATAAATTACATGAAGAAAAGGGTTTTACACAGGGCTTGGTTTTGATAGTTAGTCAGAATTATCTTCTTCTTTGTCATCAATTGAATAGTCATCACCTTCATCGCAATCTTCAATATGGATATCATCTTCTTCTTATTGGGTCCACCTGACGATCCAGCCTCCATCCACAAATCCGGATCGAATTCCGGATGGGTCGAAGGATCGTCCCCGTATGTCTCCCTCAACCGATTATTATAGGTCTCCTGAAAATAATAAAAAAATAATCATCATATTCAATTCAATAAACATAATAATAACTTAAAAAATAAAATGGTTGAACAAACATACCACAAAATGTTGAGCACGGCTATCAACAAACTGTTGTACCCCCTTTTGGCGGTCCTGACTCCGCACGTGCATCTCCACAAACAGCTCCATAGGGCTCGGCTCACATCCAAGAGACGTAACCTATAATGAAAAAAATTCATTAACAACAAATTAATTGAACGATATATATTTCATTTAAATTAATCTTACCATCTGTTTCGCATGTGCAGCAAACGGAAAGGAGTCGCCGGTGTGCGTTGTCACCGAGCCATGAATTGGCCGATTCCGGTTGCCAGCACCGAACTGTGAGCGTCGTGTGAATCGCTCAGACATCACGTGCTCAAGATAGTGCGGCCATATATCTTCGGGGATGTATATCGGTTTGAAATCCCTCCAAACCACAACATCGTTCCAGCCTTGGAACCCCCTATCCCTCACAGTTTGTTTTGCCTTTTTTTGGGCTTCGTATCAAAAATCACGCAACCTACTTTACGCAAGCAAACATTACATTTCAAAACATAATTTTTTTTGTAAAAAAAAAAGTTGTATTGTTTTCGATATTACCTAGTTGCCGCGTGATTTTCCCAGACCCTCCTCACAACAGTATTATGTTCCTCGCTCCAGCAGAATCGATTTTGTGTATAAAAAATATTTTTTAAAAAATGTTAATAATTTATTTACAATTATATTAAGAATTTATTATAAATAAGCTGAAAATTATAAATTAACACGAACCTGAAATCTAGAAAACCATGCATTGATTTGAGGCATCCATTCAGGATGCCGATGATATTACTCGGGCGGCCTCAATGTTCGTGAACCTGAAAAGAAATGAAATTAATTAAATAGTGACTTCATAAATTATGTTTTAAATTTGTTTTTTTTTTTAAAAAAAAGCTAAAACCTTAACAAACTTACATTGAAAGATCGTCCTTCCATTGTGCCTCGTACTTCCGGGACCATCGATTCCACTGCGAAGGCACGCTGCTTCTGCGATGTAAATTAGAGCTAGAAGAGGCAGCATCAGTTGACGGCGTAACTGGTGTATGTGCCTCTTCTTGAGAGTCACCTAAGGAAATATCTTCCTCACTGTTAGACGAACCTGATGCGTCCGGACGCGAAGCTCTGGTTTTCATTCTGTGCATCTAACCAATTTTATATAAATAATTATATACTTAAATTAAAACATAAAAAAAAATTCGGCAGCACCTCCCCTATACTGGATACTACCCAAATTCACAAACCTGCAAATCTTAACAATAGCCACAACCAATTGACTCAATCTATACTAATTATTCCAACATATTCAATTACTAATCCTAAGGTAAATTTAACATTAACAATAACAATTCAACAAATTATTCAATAATTATGCCAATACAACAATAAAATATATTCAATAAATTAAAAAAGAATTATAAACTAACAATTAAAATCAATGGAAACAATTAAACACAAATTATGCAATAATAGAGTAAAATTACTAAGTATTCCAACATATCCAAATATTAATTCTAAGGTAAATTCAACATTAACAATATAATTCAACAAATTATTCAATAATTATGGCAATACAACAATAAAATATATTCAATAAATTAAAAACAAATTATAAACTAAAAATTAAAAACAATAAAAATAATTAAACACAAATCATGCAATAATATAGTAAAATTACTAATTATTCCAACATATGCAATTACAAATTCTAAGATAAATTCAACATTAACAACAAATATTCAACAAATTAACTAATAACAATTATGCCAAAACAACAATAAAAAATATTCAATAAATTTAAAAACAAAACTATAGACTTTAGGGAAGAAACATGCATACCTTAATAATGTGTTCAAACAAAAATTTTATCTACATTACAAAAAAATACACCGAAACAAAAAACATAAAAAGCATAAAAATAACTATATAAAAAAAAAAAACACATACCTTTTAATGTGATGAAGATTCACAACCAACCTTGCTAGAGATTCAACAAAGCTTGAAAGCTTGAAGATTTGAGAGGAAAAAAATCAAAATTTTCCTTAGAAACGGAGGAGAAGAAAAAATAAACTAAAAGGGCGGTCAGATGAACTTATATTGCAGTTTTACCGACGGATTTACCGACGGAAATATAATATTATTATTATTTAAATTAAATCCGTTGGTAATTTTTGAATTTTGCACCAATTTTTTTTAATTACCCTCCATATATTCGCGGTCCGTCGGTGATTCCGTCGGTAATCTGACACGGTCTGCGCTGCCATTAATTTTCACACCCTTTGGGATTCACACATTCCGTTGGTATTTTTGTCGGTAAAATTGCCCACCGACAACTTACCGACGGACTTATTCCGTCGGTGTAGACGTCGCAAACGTCGTCAGTATGTCCGTCGGTAATTGTGGCATTTTGGTGTAATTATTTTCGAACTCTCTATGATATGCCGACGGGCTTTATTCCGTCGGTAAGGGCGCGGTGATTGTGGCATTTTGGTGTAATTATTTTTGAACTCTTTGTGATATGCCAACGGACGTTAGTCCGTCGGTGATTGTGGCATTTTCGTGTAATTATTTTCGAACTCTCTGTGAGATGTCGACGGACGGCGGTCCGTCGGTGTTGACGTCGGTGATGTTTCAATGTACAAGACATGTTGTGTTTGTGTTTTCTATTTACCATCCTGCAACAAATTCAATGATAAACTGACCATTGCACAAAACAATAGCAACAGTGCTTAAAAAATAAATATATATTTTGTGTTACAAAATATATCATCCATAGTGTAAATTACATGAAGAAAAGGGTTTTACACAGGGCTTCGTTTTGATAGTTACTCAGAATTATCTTCTTCTTCGTCATCAATTGAATAGTCATCACCTTCATCGCAATCTTCAATATGGATATCATCTTCTTCATCGACATTTGCTTGTCCGCCAGAGCTCAAAACAACGTTCAACTCCTCTACGTCAACATCAACAAGACTATCATCAGAAACATTAAAATTTGTATTTTCTTCCAATTCAATCGAAGGAGTAACTCGATATGGTTCAACCAACTCACTAACTTGAAAGACTTCATCCCGCACACTTGTGTCTTCGTTCTCGTCCTGAGCAACCTCGACACGACCTCGTGGTTTCGTTTTTAAAACGGACAACCAATCAACTCTTGATCGATCCTTTCTAAATGAAGGGGTGTATGTGTAATAAACTTGTTGACATTGCTTTGCGAAAACAAAGACATCGTTGATGTTACGGAGTCTAGCTTTTGAGTTGATTTCGACCAGACCATGGTGCGTATCAACTCTGATTCCTCTGTCCGTCGTGTCATACCAATAGCATTTGAATAAAAACACTGCATTTTGCTTGCTATGATATTGTAGTTCGACGACCTCTTCTAATCTACCATAGTAGTCAACTTCTAACTCACTACTTGTGGATCCTTTAACACAAACACCGCAGTTGTATATCTTTCTTCCTTGCCCGTATTCTTCAGTATGGAAAACATATCCATTGACAAAATACCCGTTGTAGCACTTAACTTTTCTTTCAGGCCCGAGGCTTAGTGAAGACAATGACTTAGACACACTTTTTCCCATTTGATAAACCTTGTATACATGTTATGTACATCAATAAATGGTAAATGAACGAGAATCTCGTAATGGCATGCATACATACAGTAATTTTGCAAGTTAGAATGAGTTTGTGATAGTGCTTACATGTGTTCTGAACCATGTGGCAAATTGTTCATCTTGTAATTGAAAGATCTGGGAGTCGGTCAGCTGCGAATTATTGGAGAGCAAATATTGTCGATGTTGCCTGCAAGTGATAATGAGTGTATGATTTCACAATATATAATTAGCAGTATATTACTGACAAAGTTAAAATAGTATTCCATATATATAAACTTACTGAATAAATGGTCTCAGCTCATCACAGTTAAATAGAACATAGTTGTGTGCTTGTTTGAATTCTATTTCTGACAAATATCTTCTTCTTATAGCATTTTTAGGTGTGGGTCGTCCAATATTGGAGAATATTGACAAGTTTCCACTGGAAGGCACTTCACCGCCATCATCATGCCGTGGAACGTGATTGATTCTTGTTCTTAGATGATGTTCGAAATAGTACGGGATAAATGTTGAGATCTCTTCAACAATATAGGCCTCAGATATCGAAGCCTCTACATACGCCTTGTTCTTAACCTTTTTCTTGAGATTAAACAAGTACCTGCATTGAATTACAATTCAAGTTTTCCAATTAAGAAAAGCATATAAAATACTTTTAGATATGAATTACATTACAACTGTAATATCTAACAGTTCGAATGGGTACATCCATCTATACTGGATCGGTCCTCCAGCTTTTTCCTCGAATGGTAGATGTATAGGGAGATGCTCCATTGAGTCAAAAAATGAAGGATTGAATATCATCTCAAGTTTGCATAGTGTCTCGGTGATATTCGTTTGAAGCCTCTCAAAGTGCTCAACATTCAACCTTCTAGCGCATATATCTCTGAAGAAATGACTGATCTTCGTCAATGCATCCCATATTCCCTTTGACAACAAATCACGAAAAGCTAATGGGATGAGTGTTTGCATAAACATGTGGCAATCATGACTCTTCATTCCATACAATTTGCAGTCCTCTATGTTAACAAGCCTTGATATGTTCGATGCATGTCCATCCGGAAAACGCAGACACTTAAGCCATTTGTAGACTAGTAGTTGTGCGTTTTTCTCTAACACGAAGCTTGCCCTTGGTTTTGCGTCCCGTGACTCCTCATAAACCAACTCCATATTTTTACGGTTACAGTATAAAGCCATATCCAATGTAGACTTGATGTTGTCCTTTGTCTTCCCCTTCACATCCATGACGATGTTGAAAATATTCTCAAACGCGTTCTTTTCGATGTGCATAACGTCAAGGTTATGGCGGAGAAGATTAGTCTTCCAATAAGGAAGCTCCCAAAAGATACTTCGCTTTACCCAATTATGGGTCAAACCAAAACCACGAAACTTTTGCTTAACTAATTGAAGGCCAAACACAATGTCACCGTACTCTGATACAACATGATGCAATTCTTCACTAGAAAGACGCGGGGATGCAACATCTTTTTCAACTCTGCCAACAAAGAAATCTTTTCTATTCTTTCTGAACCTGTGATTAAGTGGCAAGAAGCGACGGTGACAGTCAAAAAAAGAAGCTTTACCTCCATTTGCTAGCGTGAATGCCTTGTTGTTTTCCATGCAGTATGGACATGTGAGTTTCCCATGTATGCTCCAACTAGAAAGCATTCCATAAGCTAGAAAATCATTGATAGTCCACATCAAAGCCGCCCTCATAAGGAAATTTTGTTTCCTCGATATATCATAAGTTAGAGCTCTGGAGGACCATAACTACGTCAGCTCATCAATCAACGATCGAAGACAAACATCTATATTCCGGCCCAGGCTGCTTGGACCGGGTATGACAGTAGATAAAACCATGAACTTCGGCCTCATACACATTCCCGGTGGCAAGTTATAAACTATGAGTATTACCGGCCAACAAGAATAGGGAGCAACAAATGACCAAAATGGGTTGAATCCGTCTGTACACAACCTAAGACGGACATTCCTTGATTCAGCTGACAAGTCAGGATGGACACTGTTAAAGCGTTTCCACGCTTCACCGTTAGAAGGATGCACCATCACACCATTTACCGCATCATGTGTTTGGTGCCATGTCATGTGCTCAGCAGTCCTTCGTGACATGAATAACCTCTGCAGTCTAGGTGTGATCGGAAAATATCTAAGTTTTTTATACGCCACTAGAGTCTTTCCCCTGCCAGTTCTGGGTTTGTAACGGGAATGCCCGCATGTCATGCACTCAGTCATCTCAGCATTTTCAAGGTAGTATAACATGCAGAAGTTAGGGCACATGTCCATTTTCTGGTATCCTAAACCGAGGGGTTTCATCATGGACTTCGCAGCATAGAAGTTCTCTTTCAGCCTGTTCCCTTCAGGTAAAATGCTTCTTGCCCAATCAATAATTTTGTCATACCCGACCTTACTCAGCCCGTGATCTGACTTGATGGTGAACACTTGTGCCACGGCCGATAATTTACTGTGGTTTGTGCAGCCATCCCATAATGGTTCGTTAGAATCTTTCAACAAATTAAAAAACCTTGATGCCTCTGCATTAGGTTCTTCTTCTACGATTGGACATTGACTGACATTACCTTGATTCATTCTCATTGCATCCATAACCATTTTTCTATAAGGATTAGTGTTGTCATTTGCCGCTTCATGCACGTTGCTAGCACTAGAAGTTGACCCAACCACCGTTTCTCCCATTCTCCTATTACTAACAAATACCTCTCCATGTGCATACCAACACTGGTAATCCTCCATAAACCCTATGTGTAGAAGATGCATCATTACAACATCTGGATGCAGATACTTTTTATTTTGACACTTCCTGCATGGACATCTAATACCGCCTCCACTAAAATTTCTAGGAATAGATGTTGTGAAATTAATAAAACCCTGAACCCCATTACAATAATCCATCCTCCGCAATCCTTGAGGTGAATCTAGATACATCCATGAACGATCATCCATGACTTCTATCGAACCTCTATAAAATTATGATGACATCATGTATTAATTAACTAAGTTAGGTAAATAAACTTGCAAAAATATTACTTTACCTCGAGATTATCCAACAAACCAATCACAACTTCTCATAAATATTAAATATTTATTATCATTTATCAACATCCATACAAATTAATATATATACTAAAAAAACACTTACATCTACTAACAAAAATACATATACTAAAAAAACAATAAAATTGCATTTAAATGTTAAAATTTAAATAGATAGAATTACTTACAAAAATTGATAAAATCCGTCGGTAAATCAGAACACGGATGCTGTGACCACAAAACTTTAAGAAATACAACTTGTTGTGCTGAGATGAGCAAGATTGAGCAAGATTTTTATTTGGGGGAGAGGGGGGGTGGTTATTTGTAGATGGGGAGAGTTAGGATTAGGAAGAAGAAGGAGATATGGGGGAGGAGAGTGTCGGTAGAGTGGCCATATATTTACTTTTTCCGACGGACTCACCGACGGTGTTATTCCGTCGGTGAATACGTCGGTAATTCTGACGGGAAATTGCTTTTTAAATCCCTCGGTCATTCCGTCAGTATTTTTGACGGTGCAATGGTTACGTCACCGTTATAGATCTGACATTTCAATTCCGTAGGTGATTCTGTCGGTATTTTGAACAGTGAACCGGTCCCATCACCCGTACGGGTCAACCGATTTGAATCCGTCGGTGATTCTGTCGGAAAAATCACCCGCCAAACCTCCACGTCAGCTACCCGCCCTTTTTTCATTAATTCTGGACTTTCCGTCCGTAATTCGGTCGGTAATTACCGACGAGCATATTCCATCGGTAATTTCACCTGAAAAATACCGATAGAAACAGGGCGTCGGTGATTCTGTTGGTATTAAGCGAATTTCTGGTAGTGATCATTTTCAAGTGTTTATTAAACTTCAGTTTTTATGTAAAATTAAATCTATTCAAATAGTTTGGGATGGTGAATATTATAAGCTAAATAGTTTTTTTCTAAAATATTGATATTCATCACAAGTTAATTTGTCCTCACACACATGAGCAAAATGGCACCGTTGAACATCATCATCGATATATTGTCAAAACTGGCCTTAGCCTCATCGGACAATGTAGTGCTCTATTACAGTTTTGAAATTATGTGTTTGAATTGTTAGTATATCTAATCAATAGCATGCCTACTCTTGTCTTCCAAAATCAATCTTTGTTTAAGTGTATGTTTCATCGTACTCATGATTATGATTTTCTGCGTATTTTTAATTGTCTTTGCTTTCCTTTTTCGTGTCCGTATCATGCTCATGAGTTATTTCTACGTTGAGTTGTTTGGAGTTGGTATTTAGTTATTCTTTTGTTATTTGATCTTTTATTATCATATGAATTTTTTTCTCAATAAAGTCGTTTTTTATGCTTTTTAAATATACTTGTGTGAGGGTTTTTTTTAAAAAAATATACTTCTTAAAATATCTTTGGCTTTTACCCATAAACCCAACACACCGAAAACTATTTGGTGTTTGTTTGGAAACGCGGGCCAACTCGCGTTTTCAAAAAATTTAATTTTTTTTGCTAAAAATGAATTTTTATATGTTTTGGATTGTTTTGATGTGCTGATCTCAAAAATAATTTTTAAAAAATAAAAAAGCATCATTTTAATACATTTCAGCATGAAAAACACTTAAAAAAACTAGCATAATCACAAAGAGATTGTGACAAGTTATGTTCACCAAGAAATGACTGGAAATTGGATCCTACAAAAAGAGGATTAGTTGGGAACAACTGGAACACAATTTCAGCTAAACTTCTCATGTAACTATGTTTGATGTTTAATGGTGTTATTATTTTTTATTAAAAATATATTAAAATAATATTATTTTATTTTTGATATTAGTATATAAAAACATATGGAAATATAAAAATTAATTTGAAATAAAAAATAAAAAAATTCAAAATTTTATAAAAATACTTTTAAAACATAAAAATTAATATGCTTTTAATTCACAAAGATTTAATTCTTTTTTTTATTTTCTATATCACTTCAATTTATGTGAGGAATTAGGAATATTTTAATAATTTAAATTTTAAAATAATAATACAATATCCATGACTTTGAAACATAAATGTAATAATAGTTTTTAATTAACTAGTTTAAATGAGTTTTTAGTTATTTTAACTAAAATTTAACAAAAATGTAGATAATACGTGTGGATGCTCCTGCACAGTTATTTGTATGTATGCACTTGGAGCATACATTCCGTCTGAAATATCTGACTGCATGCAATTGTAGATAATTAGGAATATTCTATGAATTTTATGGTCTCGAAAGAAAGCTATTTTCCACAGTCTTTAACACGGGAATCTCTATAGGGACATAGGCTGCGCTGACCTGCTCGACCCCAGTTTCCACTAAACTTCTCAGCAACTTCCACAATTATTTATATATATATATATATCATCTTTGCAAAGGACTGCAAATTTCTGAGAAAATAACAAGCAAATTAACGTCACTCCTCTCCATACTCTTCAACCTACCTTTCCCAATTTGCTATATAGATTGATAAAACTGTCCCAAATATGGCTTCCACGTCCTCTGAGTTTTCGTTCTCATCTTCGTCTTCATCCTCTAGACATAGATGGAACTATGATGTTTTTCTAAGTTTTAGAGGAGAAGATACCCGCAAAAACTTTACAGATCATCTCTATACCGCCTTAATCCAGGCCGGAATTCATACTTTTAGGGATGATAATGAACTTCCTAGAGGAGAAGAAATCTCTCCACAACTTGTCAAGGCAATTGAAGGATCAAGGATTTCTATAGTGGTCTTCTCCAAACACTACGCTTCCTCTAGATGGTGTCTTGACGAACTTGTAAAGATTCTTGAGTGCAGGCAAAAAATTGACCAGGTTGTTCTTCCTATATTCTATGATACGGAGCCTTCAGATGTCCGAAAACAGACGGGTAGTTATGCAAAAGCTTTTGATGAACATGAAGAACGCTTCAAGAAAGAAATGGAGAAGGTCAGCAAGTGGAGAGCAGCTCTTGCAGAAGCGGGAAATCTATCTGGATATGGTTTAAACAATGAGGCAAATGGGTATATCTTTACCTTCTCTGTCACAGATCCACCTGCACATATCAACATAAACAATTTTTTTATTATTATCAATTTAAGCTTGATATTTTCACTTCTATTATATATTAATTTTTAATTGCAATATTTAGAGGTAGCAAATTTCTAAGTTTTTTCCCAAACAGAGTTAAAAAATTTAATAAGTTCGTTTTTTTTTTTAATAATCATTAATTATTATTCGCAACCTTTCCTCTGAGTGCTAGATGTGTAAACATATATACATGCATTTTAGGTGGTTACTAGCTTTCCATATCTTTACTTTATATATATCCAATAAAAAAGCTTTTTAAAAAAGTTATTGCTAGATACATGTATCCATGCTCAATATTTATGAATATCAATATTCAATTTTACTAAATTATATAACAATAGAACTAGATCGATAAAGCCAACAAGACTTACGAAGGATTAGAGGTTCACCTTTACCGTGAAAGTATTGCTAAAAGTGAAAGTATTGTTGTAAGATTCAAAGGATTAGGCATTATTTATTAAATGAATAAAAATTAAAAAGCATCGGTTTTTCATTGCAGTTTGTGAGGGGATGCATTGTAAATTTACATAATATTTTTATTTATTTATTCTTGTTTTTTAGATTTAATAACTTTTATTTGTTTATTTATTTATTTATTCATTGGTTTTTTTAAAATTTAATGTCTTACTACTGTGTTAATAATTTGTTTTTTATATGATTATTGTGGTCTAAAAAAACATCCTCTTAATGCTTGATTAAAAACAAAAAATAGAACCATCTAGGTGGTGGTCTAGTGGTAAGAGCCTGGGATCAAGGGGTTTGCTCCCTCTATGATCTCAGGTCCGAGACCTGTGATTGCTCATATAATGGTCACTAGAGGCTTACATGGTCGTTAACTCCAGGGCCCGTGGGATTAGTCGAGGCACGCGCAAGCTGGCCCGGACACCCACGTTAATCTAAAAAAAAAAAAAAATAGAAAATCAATTTAATTATTTACAAGAGATTAAAATTGAAGAAGTCATTAAAAAAATGGTTCCCCTTTTGCTTTTTATTATTTTCTTCTTTCATCATTTTTTTTAATTTTATCTTTAAATATTATGTTAATTTGAGATTTGGTATTGATAACATGTTTCAATCTACTTTTTATATGGTTATTTTGATGACAAAAAAAATAATAATATATAGTTTAATTTTATTATAAAAAATAATTAAATTTGATATCAAAATATTCCACACGCTGAGAGAAAAGACATTAAAATATTTTTGAGCTTTTAATTTGCTAAAAAAAAAAAACAGAGAGATCAAGATTGAGAGAGATATTTTTCTGTTTATATTTTTAACTAATTTTGGAGTTCTTTTAAGAGGAGAAATTAATTGTTTTAGGTTATAAGAACTTTTTCTTATAGGAAAATAGATTATAAATTGATTTTTTAAATAAAAAAAATACACAGGTTAATCTTTTCGACAACTTCAATTAGGTTTATAAATGATGTGATTTAAAATTGGATTTATAAATAACATGGAACAGCTTCTTCTTTTTTAATAGGGGTAAACTTGGGTAGGTCATCATATTTGGGCTTTTATTATATGGCCCAAGTAAGTTGGGCTACCTGGAACTTCATGTTTTGATTTTTTATATATATTTTTATAAAAATAAATTAATTTTTTTAAAAATTAATTTAAAATATATTTTAGATACCATTTTATTAGATTTTATTTAATTTTTATTTTATTTTAGAGTAAGATAGTAGAAATCTTTTTGTAATATTACCAAGTTTATTTGTTTATTTATTTTTTACCATTTTATCATAATTGTTTTGTTTTTTAAAACAAAATTATTCTATTGCTTTAATTACAGTGATTTTTTATCTTTGTTACCCACATTAAGAAAAAAATAACTTAAGATGAACTTATTAAATCCACTTAGATCCATGATCAAGGTTGTGATTTTGACAGATTGACCCGAATAGATTTAATATTTTTCTATCTTAATATTTTTTAAAAAAATCATTTTGATTCCTTTTAAGTCAAATTATAATTTTACAATTTATTTATGTTATCTTTAAACTTGTTAAGTTAACTGTATTACATTAGATTAATTATTACATAATTTAATTTGAAATTCAAGTTACTTATGGATCAAGTTTATAAAATTTTAAAGTTGATTAATTAAACCAAGTTTTGAGTTAATAATTAAAAAAATTTGCTAGTGAGAAATAAATTAACAATATCTTGATATGTTTTTTCATATTTTATATTTTATTTGTTCAACCCGCTATGTAATATTGACTAATTATCTAGTATTTAAGGATATATATTAAAAAAAAAACTAATGTTGGATATAAAATTTTGGGCAAAAGCTCTGATAAATAGTGATAAATTGACAGAATAACTTAATTATATTCAATATAAGAATTTTGTACAAAATATTGATACTTGAACACCAACTAACGTGTATACCACTCACACACTAGACGCTCTCTTTAAAATTATCACATCACCCACTCACCCCTCACGCCTCGCACTTCGATTATTTTTCACTTGCACACACAAATATTTCTCTACTCACTCACGCCACTCTTGCTCTTCACAAACACTGGACAAACTTTTTCATGTATAAAATTGCTTGCTTGTTTACTCTGAGTGATGCTTGAACACCAACTAATTTATATATAATATGTTTTTCGTCAAAATATAAGTTTTTTTTCAAATTAATTTTTGAAATGTTTTTGGAATGTTTTAATTTGATAGTATTAAAAATAAAATTTTAAAAATAAAAAATATATGATTTTAAGATATTTTAAAAAAACAATCTTTAAAAAGCAATTTTACACCCTTTCAATCCTTCTTACAAGAAAGTGGCAGCATGTATATATGGGCTGCTAGGTCTGTTTGATAGCCTAGAGACTTCTAATAGAATATCATTACAAGAAAGGATGACTTTATTTTTTTGAAGAGAATTCTAGAGATGGATGAGCTAGATTTTCAAGATGCACTTCCTTGATAGTTCTAGAAAATTCTGGATTAATATCTAACAACCTATACGCCATTGTTGTCTTTCTTTCTCTATGAACAGATATGAAGCGGAATTCATCAAAACGATTGTCCGTGATGTAGCTTGTAAACTGGGAAACAAAACCTTGCACGTAGCCAAACACCCAGTAGGTATTTATTCCAGAGTTCAGGATATTATGTCTTTGCTAAAAGGTGCAAAACCTGATGTTGGCATCGTGGGAATACATGGGATAGCTGGAATAGGCAAGACAACAATAGCAAAAGCTGTGTTTAACAAACTTTATTTTGGATTTGAGGGAAGCATTTTTCTTTCGGATGTCAAGGGAATATCAGATAAGCCGAATGGTCTGGTTGAATTACAAGAGCGCCTTCTTCATGATATTCTGAAACCAAAAGTTTGGAAGGTCAGTAATGTTTATGAAGGAATGAATTTGATCAAAGAACGACTTCATCGTAAGAAAGTTCTTGTTGTTTTTGACGATGTGGACAAAAGGGAACAACTGGAGGCATTGATGGGAGAGAGATGTTGGTTCGGTGCCGGAAGTATAATAATTGTTGTAACTAAGAACAAGCATCTGCTAGCAGAAGTGGGGGTAGATGGAATGTATCTTGCTACAGAATTGAATCGAGGTCAGTCTCTTCAGCTTTTCAGTTTGCATGCTTTTAGGGAAACCCATCCAGCAAAGGATTATGAGGAGCTTTCAGACAAGGTAGTTGACTACTGCAAAGGACTTCCTTTGGCTCTACAAATTTTGGGTTCTCATTTGTCCATAAGAGACAAAGCTGGATGGGAAATCGACATTGCCCATTGGCGAAATATTCCGCATGATGATATTCAAGGAAAGCTTAGAGTAAGTTTTGATGCACTGAGTGTGGATACAAGCGAGATATTCCTTGATATTGCGTGCTTTTTTGTTGGTAAAGACAAAGAATATGTAGCAGATATAGTAGGTGCTCGTTACGATTGTCATCCAGAAGTAGCTTTCAGAACTCTCATTGGAAGGTCTCTCATAACCATTGACACCGAGAATCAAAATAGGTTAAGGATGCATGATATATTAAGAAAGATGGGAAGGGAGATTATTCGTCAAAGGTCGCGTAACCATCCTGGAAATTGCAGCAGAATTTGGCTTCCCAAAGATGCATACAATGTACTCTCCAAGGAAATGGTAAGAGCTCATTACTTTGTATATTAATTGTTGTACTGTAGATTCATACACTCTTATTTATCTTATGAATTTCTTGTCAAATTCATAATTATCTTGCATCAATATAATCCATCAACTTAGGATCACAGCAAACAGATGAAAATCTAACAATATTAGTGTAATTGCTAAGAACACTAATGATGTGATATAAAATTTGATGAGTGTTCATAAGAATAGCCCTCTCGAGAGTTATTTTGGGTAATAAGTTGTGCTTTCAACTTGTAAATCTCTAATAAGTATTTCGTAACAATAAACATATCATTCATATATAGTAGTAAAAAGTTGGTAGTCAGTAAGTTGGTAATCATCTTAATTACATTTCTTATATTTCATCAATCATTCCTAACTGTTTTTATTTTTATTTTTTTTTCTGCATCAAGAGCATGCTTTAACATGTGATGGGAAAGAACTACACTCATCTTAACTAGTTCATAGAACAAAATTAACGGGTACATAAGGAAAGAAAGGGGGGGGAAGAACACCGGATGAAAAACAGAGAGAAGCTCGAGAGGGACACAACCGAAAAAATTTGTGTTAGACTCTACCATGCATTTTCCCTCTACCGTACATTTTCCTTTAAAAATTTAAATATAACATGTATAGTAGTTGAAATGAATATGATAATAAAGTAAATAACATAATCAGCCAATGACGGGACATGGCCACCAAACGCAAGTTCTAATGAAGTGCAAAAACAATGTTATCATATAGTATTATATGGGATATATATTTGGACCACAAAAAACAAATTGATCTTAAAGAATAAAAAACTAGATTGAAATGCGTTGTTTCAACTTATTCTTCATCATCTTGCACTTTGATTAAAAGTTTGGAATAACAACTTTATATAAATAAAAAATAATTTAATTAGAGATTTTTAGGCATTTTATCAAGATATAATAACTGAAGTGTTATTGCTTATATGAGCTTGTTAATGCTCATCTTCTTTCTAACTCCCTTATTGTTAGTGAATTCCAGCTTACCTTGTAAATTGGTTCATTAATAAATATCTCGATTGCTTTTTCTTTCTTTCTTTCTTTCTTTAAAAAAAGAATATATAACAGAAATGCTAGGTGGTCCTGGGTTCTTACCTGAAATTGGTATCAACGTTCTCATCCAAAGAATATGCATGATTATTGTCATGATATTTTAATCCTTTATTGGCTATTTTCAGGGAACAGATGCTGTGGAGGGTCTGGCACTTGATGTGCAAGAATCTTTTAGCACAAAATCGTTTACAAAAATGAGACGTTTAAAATTACTCCAAATCAAAGGAGCAAATCTTGTGGGAAGCTACAGTCTTCTCCCCGAAGAGTTGATATGGCTTTGTTGGTTTGGATGCCCTTTGAAATCTTTGCCGTCTGATTTTCACTTAAACGACCTTGTTGTACTTGATATGCAAGAAAGTAACGTACGAAAACTTTGGAAAGGGACTAAGGTAAAATATATGCATAGGCACTCAAAATTTTCCATAATTAAATTTCATTTAGAGTTGCATTTTTCACATAGCTATTTATCTCTTATTTTCTCATTGCTTGGACAGATTCTTAACAAGCTGAAAATCCTCAATCTCAGCTATTCCCAGTACCTTGCTAAAACGCCGAACTTCAGAGGACTGTCTAGTTTGGAGAGACTAATACTTACAGGATGCACGAGTTTGGTTAAGGTACATCAATCTATTGGAAATTTGAAGAGACTTGTTTTGTTGAACTTGGATTACTGTCGCAGCCTACAGACTCTTCCAGAAAGCATGGGTAACTTAAAATCTCTTCAAACTCTGAACGTTGCTGAGTGCTCACAACTTGAGAAATTGCCAGAGAGTTTGGGTGACCTAGAATCCTTAACAGAGTTGTTTACAAAGGGTACTGCGATTAAGCAACTTCCAACTTCAGCTAGATATTTGAAGAAGCTCACAAAGTTATCATTTGGTGGATACAACAAAGTTTTCTACTCACCTGATCTACCATCTAAATCTTGGTTTCCAAGATTTTCATCGTGGCTTTCACCACAAAGCTGTTCGAGCTCCATAGATATGCTACCAGCTTCTTTCACTAGTTTCAGCTCATTGAAAGAACTAAATCTAAGTTATTCTGGTTTGTCTGAAGCTACAAGTTCCATTGATCTTGGGAGTTTGTCCTTTCTTGAAAATTTGAATTTGTCTGGACATGAATTCTTCAATCTGCCTTCTAGCATTAGCCGCCTTTCTAAGCTTCAATTTTTGACGGTTGAGAGATGCAGGAATCTTCTATCAATCTCAGAGCTTCCATCAAGTGTCCTGTTCTTGTCTATCATTGACTGCACATCCATTGAAAGAGTAAGCGCACCTCTTCAGCACGAAAGACTACCATTACTTGATGTAAAAGGGTGCCGAAATTTAATAGAGATTCAGGGCATTGAATGTGCGGGCAATAACTGGTCCATTTTGAGCTTAAATGACTGCAACAATTTATCTGAAAACTACAAGATGAGTCTTATTCAGGTTGTCTCTCTTTCTCTGTCTCTTCACTTACTTGGATACAAACATTTAGCATTGAAATATGGTAGTTTTTCGAACTCAAGTTTTAATTACTTTCCTTGAAACCAACAGGGATTATGCAAAGGTAAACATTATGATATTTGCCTTGATGGTGGTGAGATACCAGAATGGTTCAGCCATCGTGGAGAAGGATCTGCATTATCATTTCATTTTTCAGTTCCAGATGGTAATAAACTCCAAGCGCTGCTTCTTTGGGTTGTACTCTCGGCCTCCACCAATGAAGCCACTCGAGAATCATCATTTCTCCAGTTTGATATGTGTGTTGCTACTTTCAAAAATAAGAGCAATGGTATTGAATTGTTTGAGACGATGGCGGCTGTTACGTTTGACAGAACAATCACGAAGCAGTCTTGGATACAGCGTATACCGTTGATTGGGTTAGAGGAATCGCTGCAAGGTGTAGAGGAATTGGAAGTGAATGTCAGAATAAGCTTATATGATGTTCCAATATGTTGGGTAGAAAAATGTGGGGTACATTTGATAATGGAAAAGAATAAAGCAGATTCAGATCATGAGATTGATATTCATGCTCTTGGCTCTGATGATCAGCGGCTGGAAAGTTGTTTGATAAGAGAGTTGCAGAAATGGAAAATCACCGGTTGCAGTAAATTTGGATAGCATAAAACATAGAAGTGTTTTTTTTTTATTGTTTTTTTCCATGTTTTTGGATCACAGGGTACTGGATCCATTGTTTTCTTGGCATTTCGGACTGATAAATGAGTGACACAAATTTGTGATGGATAAGATACGTAAGATAAGCAGTGGAAAAGTGTCTGACCACATTAATGAGTCGTGGAAAAGTCTTTGCTTTACTTTTGTAGGAAAGGATACTACAATTCTACAGTTGTATTAAATTTGGTACTTTTCTGTTTAAGATAAAGTAAATTGTAATAAATTAAAAATATAATTATTTTGATATGTTAATATTAAAAATAATATTTAAAAATAAAAAATTTAAATTAATATTTTTTTAAATAAAAAATACTTTAAAAAACAACTATTATTATATTACTCAACGCTACTTTAAAAAAAAAAAAAATTGAAGCTACCATGCGCCTCTTGCAAAAGCTTTCAATGGTCCTATACAGAAAACTATCAAATCTATCTTATATCATATCCATTGAAAATAATATGTTTTATGAAATTTATTTTATAAAAATAAATATATACAAAGAAAAAAATAAATTTATGATTCATTAAAAATAAAAATAAAAATTAAATGAATAGTGTAAAATAACTAATAAAACTTCATTACAGAACACTATATATAAAAGCTTTTTGGAGAAATAATAAGCAGTGTAAACGTTACACTGCGTTGTAGCTTGAGATGGATTGAAATTTCATACACCGTTACCAAAAAAACAATATTTTGACTAGATTTTTAATAACAATTAACATAGCAATACAAAACAAAACAAGGTTTGCGGATGGGAACTGGAGCATAAAAAACAAGTTTTTTTTTTTAATATGTTAATATTAATAATTAAAAAAATCTAAGAATTATTATTTTAATATAGTTTTAATTAAAAACTAATTTTATAAAACAACTTATAACATTACACGGATACTCATTAGTGCCGAGGGCAGGCATGTGATCGTGAGAAAAGTGCTCAACAAAAAAGCTTAGACAAAGACACAAGACAAGAGAGTTCCTGGCGGCATTTTAGGTGGTGGAGTCCAGGTTCCATTAAAGATTAATAATTGTTTGAAAGTATACAGCAAAATCAGAGCGCAATTGGCACTGCCCGCCATATGTGGACACCAGGCACAACTTGCCTCTTGCTTTCTTGACTTTGAAATTCCTCACAAAATCATCAGACTAGTATAGGGCTATAAAATAAATAAATAAATAGAAAGAAAGAAAAAAAGTGAAAATAACTTTCTATTGTAGTTGGCCCCATCAGTGTGAAATTAATATCCAATTGCATTTGAGCAAGTTGATTATATATGGTCTTTAATTAGGATGTTTTATTGCAGTTGGCCCCATCAGTATGCAAGTTTAAGATTTTTCTAATATTAATTGGCCCTTCTAATATTTCTTAATTATATATAATTTATCTTTGGAATGACAAAATGTCATATAAATAAAAGCAAAGTAATTTAGTAATAAACTTTTCAAATAAAGGTTCTTGAGAGCATCTTCTTCACTTAAGCAAAATTTTAATGTTTCATTAATTTCTTGTTGAAGAGTAAAGGATTGATCCGATGAGTGGTTTCCGTCAGCTTTATTAACCTTTCAATTTGTGCACAGTACTCACCTTAACTGGAATTGATGTAAGAGGCACTGATCACACCTTAACTGGAATCCACGGTGTAAAAAACAGCAGGCATGACTTGCCTTTCGCTTCCTTGAATCCCTCACATCCATCATGAGACTAATAGAGTTATTAAAAAACTGTGAAAATAACTTTCCACCAACTCATCTGGAGAAATAACTTAGAATTGCATCTGAGCAAGTTGATATATATGGTCTTTAATTAAGATGTTGCTTAAGAGATTTTTTTTAATTGTAGTTCGCCCCACTAATATAAATATTTAAGGTATCATAATACAAAACGATTGCTTTAAATAAGAATTTGTTCCTAGGATGCTAGATATTCCATACTATTTCCTTAGAATATCCTTTCCATACTCTCACCATATATATTTAATTAATAAAATTAAATATAAGATAATAGTAAATATATACAAATTTCAATCTCAATTTGCTTTGAATTAAAAAAATTTTGAAATATTAATGTTAACTTTCGGAGTCAACATTGCTTTTTAACACCTCACCTCAATAACACTGTTGGTTGAATTTGAGAGCAATACCATGCGCTTTTATAAGTTCTCTACAATAAAAAATCAAAAGAGTGTAACAGATGACTTATCCAAGGGTCTTCTCGGAGATTATTTAATCCAAAATATTTTAGAGCATCCCTGTCTAAAAAAAAAAAGACAAGAGAATGTTGCAGATGATTAACGTTGGATGATTAGCAGGATAGTTTAGTTAATTTTTTTTTTATAATCCCAATTTCCACGGAACTGCTCCGCACTTCAATAACACTGATTGTACAGTTATTTACAATCATTATATGCTATCTATTTTAGATGGCATGCCTTCGCTGCGTTGAGTTTATAAAATAAATATATTTTATAGTATTAAAATTATAAACTAGTACTAGATAAATATTAAAATTAAAAATATAATAAAGTCAATATTTCATAAAAAAAAGAGGGTATGTTGATGATCAAAACCTTAAAAATTAAATAGAATGAATTATAGTAATTTATAGTATTTATGAGAAAAGCTACAATAATTTTCCCACATGATTTAGCTTTTTACTACATGATTTAGCTTTTTTGTTAATAAAAATAAAAAAATTACAAAGTTAAATAATTTTCAACCAGCTCAATATTAAAAAAAATCGATAAAGATAATTTTGAAAAAAAAATCATAACAAAAAAAATTAAAGAAAAAAAACTTGTAGGGAAACACTATAGCAATCCATAGATATAAAAAGAAAATCGACAAAGATAATTTATAAAAAAATCATAAAAAAACCATGTGGGGAAACATTGTAGTAATCCACAATGTTCTAAAAAAAAAAAAACTACAAAACTAAATTCTCAACTAGCTCAATATTTAAAAAACTAAAATTAACAACGATAATTTTGAAAAAAATCATAAACAAAATCAAAACAAAAAAATAAATTATCTAAAGAAACACTGTAGCAATCAATAGTATTTTGTGAGGAAAGTTATAGTTGTAATTTTCAACTAGCTCAATATTAACAAAATAAAATCAACAAAGATAATTTAAAAAAAAATCATAAAAAAAACCAAGTGAGGAAACATTGTAGTAATGTGTATTAAAGAAAAACTACAAAGCTAAATTCTCAACCAGTTCAATATTAAAAAAATAAAATCTACAAAAAAAAATTTAAAAAAAATTATAAAAAACAAAAAAAATCATAAAAAAAACCCCTCCAAGAAACGTATGCATGGCCTCGTTAATATTTACTTCTATTTACCCTCCAGGAAATTGTATGCATGGCTCCAATCTTTTGCCTCTAAAAACCCTCCAAGAACCATCTCTCTCCAATCTTTTGCACTGAGTGTGGATACAAGCGAGATATTCCTTGATATTGCGTGCTTTTTTGTTGGTAAAGACAAAGAATATGTAGCAGATATAGTAGGTGCTCGTTACGATTGTCATCCAGAAGTAGCTTTCAGAACTCTCATTGGAAGGTCTCTCATAACAATCGACACCGAGAATCAAAATAGGTTAAGGATGCATGATATATTAAGAAAGATGGGAAGGGAGATCATTCGTCAAAGGTCGCGTAACCATCCTGGAATTTGCAGCAGAATTTGGCTTCCCAAAGATGCATACAATGTACTCTCCAAGGAAATGGTAAGAGCTCATTACTTTGTATATTAATTGTTGTACTGTAGATTCATACACTCTTATTTATCTTATGAATTTCTTGTCAAATTCATAATTATCTTGCATCAATATAATCCATCAACTTAGGATCACAGAGAACAGATATAGCACTATGACTATGCATAAAAATCATATCTTGATTGTGCTCAATGAAAAGACCCCCGTCACTGTCTTGTTTTCCTGCTTCTATCATTACCAAGTATTCTACCTTTAGGACAAACAATGTTAAGATAGATTGCAAAGTGGCATTTAACAAAAATCATTACCAAGTAATCATATGTGAAATCATTATTCTTCTCTCTGTCTGGCCATTTTTTTTAGTAGCTATGATAAATATTAATGAAGTTCTCATTTAAAAAATAAATAAATAAATCAGCCAATGACAGGACATGGCCACCAAACACAAGTTCTAATGAAGTGCTTATACAATGCTATCATATAGTATTTTACGGGATATTTGGACCCCCAAAAAAAGTTGATCTTAAAGAATAAAAAACTGGATTGAAATGCGTTGTTTCAACTTGTTCTTCACCATCTTGCACTTTGATTAAAAGCTCGGAATAATAACATTATATAAATAAAAAAATAATTTAATTAGAGGTTTTTAGGCATTTTGTCAAGGTATAATAACTGAAGTGTTATTGCTTATTTGAGCTTGTTAATAATGCTCATCTTCTTTCTAACTCCCTTATTGTTATTGAATTCCAGCTTACCTTGTAAACTGGTTCATTAATAAATATATCAACATTCTCTTTCAAAGAATATGCATGATTATTGTCATGATATTTTAATGCTTTTTTTTTTTGCTATTTTCAGGGAACAGATGCTGTGGAGGGTCTGGCACTTGATGTGCAAGAATCTTTTAGCACAAAATCGTTTACAAAAATGAGACGTTTAAAATTACTCCAAATCAAAGAAGCACATCTTGTGGGAAGCTACAGTCTTCTCCCCAAAGAGTTGATATGGCTTTGGTGGTTTGGATGCCCTTTGAAATCTTTGCCGTCTGATTTTCACTTAAACGACCTTGTTATACTTGATATGCAAGACAGTAACGTACGAAAACTTTGGAAGGGGACTAAGGTAAAACATATGCATTAGGCACTCAAAATTCTCTCTAATTAAATTTAATTTAGAGTTACATTTTTTCACATCGCTATTTTTCTCTTATTTTCTCGTTTCCTTGACAGAATCTTAACAAGCTGAAAATCCTCAATCTCAGCTATTCCAAGTACCTTGCTAAAACGCCGAACTTCCGAGGACTCTCTAGTTTGGAGAGACTAATACTTACAGAATGCCCGAGTTTGGTTAAGGTACATCAATCTATTGGACATTTGAAGAGCCTTGTTTTGTTGAGTTTGGATTCCTGTCGCAGCCTAAAGACTCTTCCAGAAAGCATGGGTAACTTAAAATCTCTTCAAACTCTGAACGTTGCTTCGTGTTTACAGCTTGAGAAATTGCCAGAGAGTTTGGGTGACCTAGAATCCTTAACAGAGTTGTTTACAAAGGGTACTGCGATTAAGCAACTTCCTACATCAGCTAGATATTTGAAGAAGCTGACAAAGTTATCATTTGGTGGATACAACAAAGTTTTCTACTCACCTGATCTACCATCTAAATCTTGGTTTTCATCGTGGCTTTCACCACAAAGCTGTTCTAGCTCCATAGATATGCTACCAGCTTCTTTCACTAGTTTCAGCTCATTGAAAGAACTAGATCTAAGTTATGCTGGTTTGTCTGAAGCTACAAGTTCCATTGATCTTGGGAGTTTGTCCTTTCTTGAAAATTTGAATTTGTCTGGACATGAATTCTTCAATCTGCCTTCTAGCATTAGCCGCCTTTCTAAGCTTCAATTTTTGACGGTTGAGAGATGCTCGAATCTTCTATCAATCTCAGAGCTTCCATCAAGTGTACTGTTCTTGTCTATCTATGACTGCACATCCATTGAAAGAGTAACTGCACCACTTCAGCATGAAAGACTACCATTACTGAACGTACAAGGGTGCCGAAATTTAATAGAGATTCAGGGCATGGAATGTGCGGGCAATAACTGGTCCATTTTGAACTTAAATGGCTGCAACAATTTATCTGAAACCTATAAGATGAGTCTTATTCAGGTTCTCTCTTTCTCTGTCTCTTCACTTACTT
The DNA here is from genome assembly GCA_027475595.1 of Populus davidiana x Populus alba var. pyramidalis. Classification (NCBI taxonomy): domain Eukaryota; kingdom Viridiplantae; phylum Streptophyta; class Magnoliopsida; order Malpighiales; family Salicaceae; genus Populus; species Populus davidiana x Populus alba var. pyramidalis. Next base: position 52,159 of record JANKYH010000681.1, on the reverse strand, counting down.
ACAAACATTTAGCATTTAAATATGGTAGTTTTTCGAACTCAAGTTTTAATTACTTTCCTTGAACCAATATGTAGGGATTATGCAAAGGTAAACATTATGACATTTGCCTTGCTAGTGGTGAGATACCAGAATGGTTCAGCCATCGTGGAGAAGGATCTGCATTATCATTTGATTTACCCTCAGTTTCAGTTCCAGATGGTAATAAACTCCAAGCGCTTCTTTTATGGGTTGTCCCGGTCTCCGCCAATGAAGCAATTCCAGAAACACCATTTCTCCAGTTTGATATGTGTGTTGCTACTTTCAAAAATAAGAGCAATGGTATTGAAATGTTTGAGACGATGGCAGCAGTTACGTTTGACAGAACTATCACGAAGCAGTCTTGGATACAGCGTATACCGTTGATTGGGTTAGAGGAATCGCTGCAGGGTGTAGAGGAATTGGAAGTGAATGTCAAAATAAGCTTCTATGATGTTCGAAAATGTTGGGTAGAAAAATGTGGGGTACATTTGATAATGGAAAAGAACAAAGCAGATTCAGATCAGGAAATTGATATTCATGCTCTAGGCTCCGATGATCAGTGGTTGGAAAGTAGATTGATAAGAGAGTTGCAGAAATGGAAAATCACCAGTTGCAGTAAATTTGGACAGCATAAAACATAGAATATGTTTTTTGTTTGTTTTTTTTTTCCATGTTTTTGGATCAAGGGTGCTTGATCTGTGGTATTGTTTGCTTGGCATTTCAGACTGATAAATGAGTGACACAAATTTTGATTGAAGAATCAGAAAGGGATCGTGACATTGCCAGTCAAGAAGGAACACACGAGACATATCAGCATCAGCTTCTACTAATGAGCAGTGGAAGAGTGTCTGACCACATTGATGAGCTGTGGAAAAGTCTTTGCTTTGCTTTACTTTTGTAGGAAAGAATTCTACAATTCTACAGTTGTATTAAATTTGTTACCTTTCTCTTTAAGACAAAGCAAATCGTGACAAATTAAAAGCATTTTCGTCTAAAAAGGCCTCTTACAAAAGCTTTCAATGGTCCTAAAGAAAACTATCAAATCTGTCTTATGTCATATTCATTGAAAATAATACCTTATTAGTTGTTTCATGGAATTTATTTTATAAAATTAAATGTATACAAAGAGAAAAATAAATAAATTTATGATTCATTAAAAATAATAAAAATATATTTTAAAAAAAATGAATCACATTACATAACTAATAAAACTTCATTACAGAACACTATATATACACTGCGTTGTAGCTTGAGATGGATTGAAATTTCATACACCGTTACCATAAAATACGCGCACTTATATTATCCTCAATATAATTGTCAATAAAAATTCATGATAGTTTTGACGACTTAACATTGTTGAAATGAGTTATAAAACCCAATCCATTGGTACATACATGCAAGTAAAGAGGATGGTTATAGAAAAATCCAATTTAATTGTTTTTTTTTCTTGTAAATAAAATTATAATCTCATCTGAAAATTCTAATGAGTTGGAAAACACACTAATCATGTATAGCGAAACTCAATTTTTTAAATACATACAATATTACACTCTCCTTGCTCATCAAAACATAGGATTTACAATGAAAATTATTTACTACAGCTTTCAATTTCCTTTTGCTGATAATTATTTCCTTTATTTTACTGCAGGTTCTTGATTTGAATATATATTAAAAAAAACACAAAACAATCATTCATTTATTAATCATAATTGAAAAACTAAATTATATCTAATGATGTACATGCATGATTTTTATTGTGAGTTTACTTGGTTTACTTAAATTTACTTTATTTTTTTAATTAAATGTTATATTTTACCGATTTCGTTCTCTATTATTAAGTTCATTCAAGATTAAACTTTTTAATTTTTTTTAAAAGATTATATCTATAAGTTTCACGTATCAATCTAATTTAACCCAAGTCTATCAAATGTTTTTCTATCTCAATATTATATAAAAATATCATTTAATTCATTATTAAAATTATTTTTAATTTTAAACTTCTGGCAAGTCACAAACTTCTGGAGTTTTGTTAATAAAGCTTATGCACAAGATTTTCATTAAACTACCTAAATTTTAATAATAATAAAAAAAAACAATATTTTGACTAGATTTATTTGCACCCACGTGACTGCGTGAGGGCCATGTGATGCCAACCCATATAACAATTAACAAAGCAATACAAAACAAAACAAGGTTTGGGGATGGGAACTGGAGCATAAAAAACAAGTTTTTTTAATATGTTAATATTAATTATTAAAAAAATCTAAGAATTATTATTTGAATAAATATTTAATTAACAACTACTTTTAAAAAACAACTTATCACATTACACGAATACTCATTAGTGCCGAGGGCAGGCATGTGGTCGTGAGAAAGGTGCTCAACCAAAAATTCCTCGTCTTATTTTAGAGTTTATTCATTTTTGTATTTCAAAAATATTTTAAAAAAATTTAAAAATTTTTTTATTTTAAATTAATATTATTTTTATATTTCAGATTATTTTGATATGCTTTATTTTAACTGCCCATCACCATGCAAGTTTAAGATTTTTCTAATTGTAATTGGAGCTACTAATATTTCTTAATTATAAATAAAGATGTTTAGTTTGTACCCCAGCAAAGTAATTTAGTAATAAACTTTTCAAATAAAGGTTCCTGAGAGCATCTTCTCTTCACTTATATATTCTACGTCATTATTGATAAGCAAGATTTTAGTGTTTCATTTCTTGTTGAAGAGTAAAGGATTGATCCGATGAGCGGTTTCCGTCAGCTTTATTAACCTTTCAATTTGTGCACAGAAAATGCTTGAGAAAATTCCTGGTGGACATAGAGTTATTAAAAAATTGTCAACTGCATGCATGACTCGCCTTTTGCTTCCTTGAATTTTTTAAATCCCTCGCATCATGATTCATGAGACTAATATTGGAGCTATTAAAACATTGTGAAAATAACTTTCCACCAACTCATCTGGATAAATAACTTACAATTGCATCTGAGCAAGTTGATATATATATGGTCTTTAATTAAGATGTTGCTTAAGAGATTTTTTTTAATTGTAGTTGGCCCCACTAATATAAATATTAGGGTATCTTAATTATAATTGATCCTTGGCACGAAAAAATACCATGTGGGTGCGAGATTACTGCAAGACTAATGGGGTAAACTACTGTGAAACATATATCTTAATTAAAGACCATATATATCAACTTGATCATATGCATTCGAAGACATTTTTTATTGTATCAAATTTAATAGGTTGTAAGCACGTACGGGGAGTTTTTTTTTTCTTTAGAGTAGTAAAGGAGGTGTTAAAACTACTAATTTTATATTGCATAAAAACATACTTGTCCACGGTAAGTCAAAAAAGTGTAACAAATAACATTAAACTGCACCATTAGTCTTGGCCTCAACTTTGTCGTGCTATATCTTCACCTCCTATTTTAATTGGATTTTTTAATTGTAATTGGCCCCACTAATATAATTTTTAAATATTTCTTAATAATAATTGATCTTTGGCGTGGAATAATTGCATGTAGACACGAGATTACTGCAGCACTGATGGGCTCAACTACAATAAATATATTAATTAAAGACCATATACATTAACTTGATTCGATGCAATTGGAAGTCATTTTTAATTATGTCGAATTTAATAGGTTGTAAGCAGAGGGGGTGTTTTGTAGAATAGTAAAGGGAGGTGTAGAAATACTAAGTTTGAAGCACACAAAACAAGAGATTTCATTCGTATTTTGTTTTCTGTTTTAAAAGTATTTAAAAAAAATTATTTTTTCTTAAAATTATTTTTTCTTGAAATTATTTTTATATATTTTAAAATTATTTTAATATATTGATATAAAAATAATTTTTAAAAATAAAAATATATTAATTAATAAATTTTTAAATAAAAAATATTTTAAAAAATAACTGTTATTATATTCTCAAATATTTTTTTAAATAAAAATAAAACCCGTATAAGTGTTTTTTGTTCTCATGATTACAGTGATCACGCAGAAATAGCAAATGAAAATGGCATTCAGTAAAATTAAAGTTGAAATAATCCTCATTTTATTTTTCTATATTGATTTTTACTAGATCATTTAAATTATATCAATTTTAAGGTAATTATCAATTTTTATATAACTCAATTTAAATAAATAATGAATCGAGTGATTGATACTTCTAATTTACTGACGATTGTTTGTGAAAATTATGGCACAATTTCATTTTGTATAATCTCGATAATCATTTTAAGCTTTGATTATTGATTAGCAAAATGTTAATATTTCATTTTGTGTATCTTGTCAGCGGATTCCATGAGCTTTATTAACCTTAAGAGAATTATTTGTTATCTTAGTTATTTTTATTTCTATTTAGTTTAGAAAAAAAAATGTTATGGTATTTTTATTTTTATTTTCTTATTTAGTTCACAAAATCAAATATTATATTTGATAATTTTATTTTTTATATTTTATTTAGGAAACCCCGAAATAACTCTATATTTATTTGTTAGGATTTTTTTCTCTTCAAGATATACTTGAGGCTAGTATTAAGAAGGTTATTTAGCTTTTATTTTAGCCAATTATTATAAAGATGAAAATTTGATAATAAAATTTTTAAACAAGGGTTTTATGTGGACACCCTTTTTGGAAGATTTGTGTGTTCTTGTGTTTGCTTTTTTTGTTTTGTGTTGTTTTTGTTATAATTTATAACAATTGCTATCAAATTTTGATGATTTTCTTGGCGGTTAGTGTTGCCTAATAAAATTAACCATTATTGGAATACGTTATAGATTAGAAAGTGTTTTCATAAGAGAAAATAGATATTTAGAAACTAGTAATAAAAGACCTGAAAAGACAGATTGCATAATAAATTTACTAGTTGGCAAATGTTATAACCATAGGGGATCATGTGGAGACTAATAACATATTCATCACCATCTTTTATAAACTTGTTTTGGATGCAAGAGTAGGGGAGGCAGTCTTTTGATAAGGATAAGTATCATGAAGGTTTTTGCAATCTCGTTTATAATGTATTAAGATTCTCTATTAATTTATAATATTTATTTTTATGATGACTATGTTGATATGATAGTATAAACAATAATAATAATATCATACCCGATGATGTCTCCAATAATATTCTACTGATAAATTAGAGGTTTTTAATTTATTTGTATTTAATGATTATTGACTCTTTCCCATTCACAACCAACTTTTCTTTTTTCTTTTATTGGTGGGTAGGTTTCATTAAAAAAAAAACTTTATTTTTTTAATAGGAAACTTTGACAAATAGAAAAATGAATTATCGTTGACATTGTCAAAAAAATCATCCAAACATAATAGCTTAAGATCATACTACCTACTTAATTTTTATCAAATAAATAAGGATAGTAAGATTCGAATTTGTAACCGCTTGGTCATCAAGACTCTGATATCATGTTAAAGAACTATTTCAATCAAATAACTTAAATTATTAAGTAAAATTCCAAGATATAATTTATATTATTCTCTAACAAATACATGAATGAATCAAGTGTAGAATCATTCCTCATTCTATATGTCATAGTTTGCCATACAAAAAAAAAAAAATCTATCCACCAAAAAAAGAAAGTTGCTTGTAAATAGGAAAGAGCCAATATTCATGGAATACAAACAAAAAAAAAAGTTTGGAAAGTTTTATTTAAACAAAAACAAACATCTCTAAGCATGACAAAGTTGAGGCCTAGGTTGCTATTGCGGTAGTTTATGCTGATAATAATAGCATAGACAACGACAATATTAATGATATTATCAATAATATTTTTATTGTTAAATTAAAAGGTTGGGTGTACATAAAATATCAAAATTATTAATTTAATTTATGTTTATTTTTTTAATAAAAAATTTACTGTTATCATAAATATAGATTTGACACACACAAGATCAAATAAAAAATAATTTAAATTCAAGACCGAGTTCTCTTCAACCCAATGGCATTAATGCAAGATTATTTTTGAGACATATTACTGGTTTCCTTGGATATTTTTATTTGTATTTAGTTTAAAAAGATATTTTTTATGTTTTTTTATTTAGTTAAGAAAATCAAATATTTTACTATGTAATTTTATTTTTTTTCAATTTAATCAAGAATATCTGTAATAAATATAATTATTTATTATGATTCTTTTCCTTGAAGATTTGGTATTAATATAAATAGCGTTGTTAATAATTTAGTGATAAACTGTTCAAATAAAGGTTCTTGAGAGCATCCTTTTCATTTATATATTCTACGTCATTATTGATAAGCAAAATTTTAATGTTTCATTTCTTGTTGAAGAGTAAAGGATTGATCCGATGAGTGGTTTCCGTCAGCTTTATTAACCTTTCAATTTGTGCACAGAAAATGCTTGAGAAAATCCCTGGTTTCCGTCAGCGTTATTAACCTTGAATGACTTGCCTTTTGCTTCCTTGAATTTTGTTAAATCCCTCACATCATGAGACTAATATTGGAGCTATTAAAACATTGTGAAAATAACTTTCCACCATCTCATCTGGATAAATAACTTACAATTGCATCTGAGCAAGTTGATATATATGGTCTTTAATTAAGATGTTTCTTAGGAGATTTTTTTAATTGTAGTTTGCCTCAGTAATATAAATATTTAAGGTATCTTAAGTATAATTGATCCTTGGCACGAAAAAATACCATTTAGGTGCCAGCCGACTATTTTTTGCATCAAACAGGGGGGCGAATGCAAGCTCCTATAGGAACTGTTTGGCGAGATTACAGCAAGACTAATGGGGTAAACTACTATGAAACATATATCTTAATTAAAGACCATATGTATCAACTTGATGGATCATATGCATTCGAAGTCATTTTTTATTGTATCAAATTTAATAGGTTGTAAGCACGTACGGGGAGTTTTTTTCCTTTAGAGTAGTAAAGGAGGTGTTAAAACTACTAATTTTATATTGCATAAAAAATAACATATAAAGTTGATAACGAATCATTCATTACAAGATTTAAGTTCTTTAGATAAAATTCAACATCATATTTGATTACAAAAACATACTTGTCTATGGTACTATGGTAATTCAAAGGAGTGTAAAATAACATTAAATTTCACTAGCATCATTGGCATCAACTTTGTCATGCTTACTTTATCTCCACGCCTGGTGTCACAATAAAAGTACAAATAATTTAGCTCTTAGAAATTAGAATTTCACCAATATCTGAAAACTCATTTGGAATCTCTCCAAATAATGAACAAGAATTTCATAAAACTTAATCTGCCCTTTACTAATTAGAACGAGGCTTTAAATAGCTAAATTACAAATAACTGAAAATTACAAACAACTGAAATTGATAATTAAACAATTAATTATCCGTTACATAAAACAGTACCCATGTTCCACCAACTTTAATGGACACAATAAAAAAAATAGCAAAACAGTCGTGAATGATAATTAATAAGGATAGGGCAGTTATTGATAATTAAAGGAAATAACAAAGCGGACACAAATACTTATTGAAATTGATTATTATGATGGCCACTTAGTCAAGCAAAGGCAAATGCATCAACGTACTATTTTTTTTTTTTACGTGGGTGTTCGGGCCAGCTTGCGCGCACCACGACTAATCTCACGGCTCACTGAACATCCTGCAAACCCAATGAGCATGTAAGACACCGCAGGGGTGACAGACGTGCACAGTGAGGTTTGAACCCAGGATGCAGAAGAAGGGAACAAGTCCCTTCAACCGCTTGGGCAAGACCTATTTTAATTGAATTTGATGTTGAGCATTTAATTTCAACTTATCTATTACTTCATGATTCAGCAAGCTTACATTTGAAGTATGTAATGTTAAAGAACCATCTTAACACAGTAGTTTAAACTATTAAATAAGGTTTTAGAATATAATTTATATTATTCTTTAATATCCCCTAAGGAAAGCACTTTTCAGCTAAAGTATTGTCAAGCGTTGAAGAACCAACTCAAAGACAGTATCACAATATTCACAAGAATCTCCCAAGAACACCCACTTGTTTCTAACTAACCAAAAACCCCCCATAATACACCAAAAGCCTTGCTTAAAATGGCTTTGCGTTGGAATTTGCCTTTAAACAAATAATTCCAATCAAGAAGTAGGTCTGCAATAGTACTCGGTAAACACCACTGAAAATCCAATTATTTAATAAATATGCACCAACATTTCCATACATAGGAGCAGTGGAGGAAAAGATGGGGTACTGATTCATTGTTTGCTTCACTAAAGGGACGGTGAGCTTCCTCTAACGGAATTATGTTCCTATGAGCGAAAAATTCCTTTGTATTAACTTTCCCTTGAACCATATGAACATATCAACTTTTGGTGGGAAGGATGAGTTTCCTGGATAATCTGTTTTGTCAATAAGATTATGGCATGAGTTTCAGACAAGTAGGCATGAATTTCCTGGATAATCTGTTTTTTATAATCTGTTTTGTATTATAAAAATTGCGAAATAACTTTCTATCAACCGACATGGAAAAATAAAATCCTATTGTATTTGAGCAAGTTGATACATATGGTCTTTAATTAAGATGTTTTATTGTAGTTGACCCCATTAGTATACATGTTGCTTAATATAATTTTTTAATATTTCTTAATAATAATTGATCTTTGGCATGAAATAATTGCATATAGACACGAGATTACTGCAACACTAATGGGCCCAACTACAATAAATATATTAATTAAAGACCATGTACATTAACTTGATTCGATGCAACTGGAAGTCATTTTTAATTATATCGAATTTAATAGGTTGTAAGCAGTGGAGGTGTTTTTCTATTTTTTTTGTAGAATAGTGAAGGGAGGTGTAGAAATACTAAGTCCATGTTGAATAAAGAAATATAAAGGTAATATATAATGTTGAAAATAGATTACTTAACATAAAACTTACGTTTTTTGAATGAAATTCAAACTCAACTATATATCATAATTTATAAATTATAACAAGAACATACCTGCTTACAATAAAAACTCAAAACAATGTAACCCACGATTTATTCAGTGGTATTGTCCACAATTAAAAGGCAAGAAAGTCTTCCTTATTTGTAGTCCATCTCCTAAAGTCTATAAAGTGTTATTTCAAGATCTTCGTTGGACAGTAAGGCCTGTTTTGAGCCTCACAACTATATTGAATTAGACAACTAAGTTGAGATTCCATCTAAAAAAAATTAAATCTTATGTTGGTCTCAATCTTTTATGTTATTTTAAATTCTTGTTATTATTTGATGTGGGATTGTTTCTATAACAATTCCAACTTCACAAAAGTTTAAATTAAGATTGTTCTTTAATATAATATCAAAACTTTATTAATAAAACAATCAAGAGTTTGGATCTCACCATGTATAGATGACCATCATATAATAACGTGGAATAGATTACATATGATAAATCAATATAAGACAATTACAATATTTTCTATAATATAACACTTTCCATAAGACATCCCCTCGAGTTGTCTACATGAAGCTTGGACCGTAAATAAACAAAGACAAAGTGAGGTAGTGGCTTAATAAGAATATCAGCTAATTGATTCTTGGAGGTTATGAAACGAATTTGAATCTCCTTTTTGGCCACTCGATCATGAACAAAGTGAGAATTAACCTCAACATGCTTTGTGCAAGCATAATAAATTAAATTAGAAGATTGATAAGTAGCACCTAATTTGTCGCACCAAATAGTGGTGATAGAACTAGAAGAGAAACATAAATCTGACAAAAGTTAGCAAAGCCAAAGAACCTCAGCAGTGTTATCAGCTAAAGCTTTATACTCAGCTTCAGTGGAGTGAGTAACAGTGTGTTACTTGCCAGATTTCTATGAAATGGGAGTGGTGTTAAAAAATACAATGTAAAACTCAATAGACTTATAATCATCAATACTACCATCCTAATTGACATCAGTAAAACCATGAAGAGATAATGAAGAACCATGAGTAAGGTGCGGGCCAAAAGAAGCCATACCTTTAAAATATCACAATATACATTTAACAACAACTTATATAATGGCTCTCGGTAGGAGCATGTATAAATTGATAAACCTAGTTTACAACATAACATATATTTGGTCTAGTAAAGGTGAAATACTAAAGAGCACTAACAATTTGTCGAAAGCGAGTGGAGTCCGAAAATAACTCACCAAATTGCAATCCAATCTTAGTAGAGGCCAAAATATCAACAGGTTTGCACGATGACATACCAGCACGACAAAGGATATCAAGAACATATTTGTGTTAACTAAGCATGAGCCTATATTAGTAGGAGTGACTTCAATTCTAAAAAAAATAATGAGCATTACCTAAATCACAAAGTTTAAACTCTAAGCTCAGCAAAGTAATGAGATATTAAACCAAAGAAGAGTGATTACTAGTGCATAAAATTTCATCAACATAAAAAAAAAGGTAACAAATATATCAATCCACAGACAAAATAAATAAGGAGGTATCAACCTTGGAAGCTCAAAAACCAATACAAAGAAGAAAATCGCTTAGATATAAGTACCAAGCTTGTTTTAAGTCATAAAGAGTCTTGTGAAGGCGAATGACATAAGTAGGCAAAGTAGGGTCTACAAAACTCGTGGGTTATTCCATATAAACAACCTCCCTAAGTGACCCATTAAGGAATGCATTATGAACATCAAGTTGCCAAATCTTCTAGCCTTTAGATACGACAATAGTGAGAACTAATCGAGCAGTAGTCGGTTTAATCACAAGATTGAATGTTTTTTAGTAAATAGTAATCAATTCCTTCATGTTGAGTGTACTCTCACACAACCAAGCGAGCCTTGTAATGGTCATTATCACCATCAACTTGGTGCTTAATTTTATATACCCATTAACAACCAACCACATTCATAAAAGGCTCAAGTGGTACCAAGAACCAAGTACCGTTGTTATGTAAAGCAACAATTTCATATTTCATTGCATTATGCCAGCACAGAAACTGATCAACTTCCTTAAAATATAGAGGTTCAAGGTCAAGAGAAGATGTTATATGTGATTCCGAAGAGAATAGAGTGGCAAAAATCAAACTCATGTTGGAAAACTTGTGTTGTCATGAATGTAGCACCATATGGTGTTATCATGGTGTCGAATGGACAACAGACATGATAGGCTAGGTCTATTATTGAAGAGAGTAGCTGAAGAGATCAACACAAAGGTCCAGATCTGACGGAGACTGATCAGAGGTACTGGGTGGAGGAGAAGGACTTGATAGGAAAACTAGAGATACAACAATAAAGAGTAAGTCAGACGAAGACAAGGTCGGCACGACAAAACCCGAACCTATAGAATGATCAAGAGACATAAATACAGGTGGTGATAAGGGAACCCAAAATTAGGGAGGTTTGTGGTTCTGAGAAGTTTGGTATTAATAAGGGATTGAAGGTTGGAAGTGGGTGCGGGTGTAGACATAGAGTGAGCAGAGGTAGAAACTCGACCAGACTCAAGAAAAGGAAAATATTATTCATGAAAATGGACATAATGATATATGTAAATACGATTAGAGGACAAGTTAAGACAACAATAGTGTAGGAGAGAAGAACTATAGCCCAAAAACACACTTAGAGCATAATGATAGTCTAATTTATGAGCATTATAAGGATGAAGAGAAGGAAAACAGAGACACCTGAAAGTACGCAAAAAGGTATAATCAAGTGGTTGATGAAACAAACATTCAAAAGAAGATTTATTATGCAAGACAGGTGTTGGCATATGATTAATGAGATACACAGAAGTTTCAAAAGCATAACTCTAAAATTTTAGAGGTGTTCTACAGTGACCAAGAAGAGTAAGACCAGTTTTCACAATATAACGATGACAACACTCAATAGTGTCATTTTGTTCGTGTGTATCTGCACATATTAAGCGATGATGAATATCAATGGTATTAGAAAAGGAATTGAATTTATGATCCACCACCCCAATTAGTTTGAACAGATTTAATTTTACGAGAAAATTATTGGTCAACATTGAATACATCAGATTTAACGAAAATAGGATAAAACCAAATAAATTTTGTGTGCGCATTCATAAAAATAACAAAATACTGAAAACCATTAGAAGTTAAAATAGGGGCAAGACCCTAAACATCACTAAAAATTAGCTCAAAAAAGCAGATGTTTTGTGACCCATATACCCTAATGTCATACGTGATGATTTTCCCAACGAACAAACTTGACACTGAAAATTTAAATGACAAGAATTACAAATGACCTTTTTATTTTACGCTAAGAGACTCAAAACATTTGAACTTGGGTAACCGAGTTGATGATGCCAGACATCAGTAAAAGTAGACAAGCTAGCATACCAAAAGGCTTGAGGCATACACATTGTGGAAGACTTTGAGAGGACATAGAGATCATCTTTACTCTTACAAAAAAAAAAAGAACTTTCTCTGTTATGTGATCCTTGATATGAAAAGAAATAGAGGAGTGAATTCAAAAAAGATAGTTTTCATGACAAAATTGTTGAATAGATAGGAATCAATTTTTAATTTGCGGCACATGTAAGACATTAGACAAAGTAAAGGCTCATTTTAAAGTATGTAACGTAGTATGAGCTATATTATATATGACAAGTTCCTTACAATCACCAACATGCAATTGATCATTACCAAGATAAGGTTCTACATTTTTCATACTTGCAATGTCTAAAGTAACATGCTAATCTGCACCTATATCAGGAAACTAGGTGATAGAGTTTGTTGTCGAAGCATCACTAAAAGAGAAGTTAGCTGAAGCTTGATTTCCATGGGTTACTAGCTGTGAACATTGCTACGCTGAGTGACCAAAAATGTTGCAAAATTGACATCAACCCCATCGTGTACGAGGCCACTGATTAGGTGAAGAGCTATGGTTAGATTGTTACTGATTGCCCTCATAGTCATGGTTTTGCTGCCAAGAATCACCAATGTTGCCATGGTAATTTTGACTACTGGACTAGTTGAATGATTTGTGAGTATTCCTCTAGCCACCACATCTTCCTCTGCCCTGATTATGAGAGGAACCACTACCATTAAAAATAGAAAAACCACACTGAGTAGCAAAACTAGAGAGAGGTTGCGTAGGAGTAGGCAACAACAATACAATAGTAGGAATGGATTGAAGAGAGTTCATGTGTAAAACCTCATGGGTAAATAGGTGACTACGCAGCTCAGAGTAGGGAAGAGGCTCAGCCTTGGTCAACAGACTTGTAACCAAATCACGGAATTCACTACGAAGGCCCTGAAACACATATAAATTGAAATTAGTAAGGGAGATAGGTTTGCCTGTTGTTTCTAATTCGTCAAATAATCCTTAGCTTTCTGCAAATAAATGGTAATAGTATCATCACCTTAATGAAGATTTTGAAGAGAGACATGTAATTATGTAATCCGAGAATTGGATGGTAAAGCAATGGGCATGTTCTTCTGTGCTCCAAACACTAGCAAAAGTCAAACAATCAACCATAAGATGGAGGACATTCATGGAAAGAGATGAGATGAGAGCTCTCAGGATGAGCTGATCTTGTTGTTTTCATGAGAGAAAAGCTTGATCAATACCAAAACTGAAGGTGAAAGAGGCGGCAAAATCATCACTCAGGCGAACCTGAGGAGAAGGACATGGAAATGAGCCATCAACAAATGATAAAACACCTTGACAAATCAAAAATGGTTTCATATGCATATGCCAATATAGATAGTTCGTGTTGGTAAGCTTGAGATTAATTACGTGTTGCATGTTGGAGAGAGGAATAATGGTTGCTAAGGAACATTATTCCATAGCAAAGTCCTTTACATACTCTCACCATATTTATTTAATTAATAAAATTAAATATAAAATAATAGTGAATTTATACAAGTTTCAATCTCGACGGCTTTTAATTAAGAAAGTATATTAAAAATGATATAAAACTATTTCATATCCTCAATGTTAACCTTTGGAGTCAACATTGCTTTTTGACACCTCGCCTCAATAACACTGTTGTTTGAATTTGAGAGCAATATCGTGCGCTTCTATAAGTTTTCTACAATAAAAAATCAAATGAGTGTAACAGATAATTTATTCAAGGGTCTTCTCGGAGATTATTTAATCCAAAATATTTTAGAGCATACCTGTCTAAAATAAATAATTAAGTAAATAAAAAGACAGGAGAAGGTTGCAGATGATTAACGTTGGATGATTAGCAGGGTAGTTTAGTTAATTTACAATAACACTGATTGTACAGTTATTTACAATCCTTATTTGCTATATATAAGAGACCAATAACCAGTTACTTCAGTACCTTCACCCTTCAACAAACCTTTCCTATTTGCTACACACATAACTGAACTGTGCATTTCTATGGCTTCCAAGCTCTTTTCGGCTGGCTCCTTTTCATCCTCTTCCTTGTCAACCGAATGTACCTATCATGTCTTTCTGAGCTTTAGAGGAACAGATACTCGCAAAACCTTTTTAGGTCATCTTTATAATGCCTTAGTCCAAGCAGGAATCCATACCTTTAAAGACGATGAAGAGCTTCCTCGTGGAGAAGAAATCTCCCATCAACTCAAGAAGGCAATTCAAGAATCAAAAATTTCGATTGTGGTCTTCTCCAAAGACTATGCTTCATCTAGCTGGTGTCTCAATGAACTCGTTGAGATTCTTGAGTGCAGAAATACAAAGGGCAGAACTGTTTTTCCTATATTCTGTGGTGTTGATCCCTCACATGTTAGTAAACAAGAAGGGAGTTTCAAAAAAGCTTTTAAGGCACATGAAAATAAAGAAGAAAAGGAGAAGATCAACAAGTGGAAAAACGCTCTTAAGGATGCTGCCAACCTCTCCGGGAAAGATATCTATAGTACCGCAAATGGGTAATTCTTTTCGTTCTAGCATTCCCTCTGCATCAATCAGAAACCTTTTTTTTTTTAACATAGTCTACTTAAAACTAGCTATGAGATATGCATCAAACGTTAAATATTTTATTTTATATTCTTTGGGTTTATGCTCTGTTGATCAAAAGCTTGTTTTGCAATTCGTTTTTTTACCAAACATATCTATAAAACACTGTAAAAACCATGACAAACTCATTCATGACCTCCAAAAACCCAAATAAAAACACCTCAAAAACCGATCTTAACCCGAAATAAAAAATCAACCCGAGTTCATATCTGTTTTTTCACGAACTTGTAAGGTATTTAAACATCTAATATGAACTCCCCTAATTAAATAGAATAATTTGACACAAAAATCCCTCATTTTGGTAGCCTAAATCAGTTTCAACGACAAGTTTCTCTCTCTCCTCTCTCAACCAAAGACCAAAAAATAACAAAAATAAATCTTTATATCAAAATGGAATTGGAATAATTTCAAGGGACTGAAATTTTATAATTTACATGATTGTTAAAGTTGGAGGACCAAAATGAATATTTTTTAAACTTTGGTATCTCACTCATGTTTGCCGTGTTTTTTATTTTGGTACCTCCTCTTCCAATCCCATCCTTTTATAAGAATTTGAAATCAATTACTCCTTAAATATGACTTGATCACCTGAAAACAAAGTTTGAGGATCAAATTAAAAAAATATATATACAATGAAAATCTCACGTGTTTTAGTATATAAGTAATTATGTACTTGCTTTGAATTAAGTTAGTCTGTCCTTAAAAACTTGGTTTCTAAAATACCCTTATAGATTTAGTATTT
Source organism: Populus davidiana x Populus alba var. pyramidalis (assembly GCA_027475595.1). Lineage (NCBI taxonomy): Eukaryota > Viridiplantae > Streptophyta > Magnoliopsida > Malpighiales > Salicaceae > Populus > Populus davidiana x Populus alba var. pyramidalis. The sequence goes on along the minus strand of JANKYH010000681.1, from coordinate 36,454 downwards.
TAATGTATTCATGAATACATGGTAATGCATCAATCTCTAGTGTTCATTTATTTAGTTCATACAAAAACTTATAGTTATCATCTTTTAGGATAACGTTTATTTTGTAATTTTTATAATTCTCTACACTTTAATGGCTAGAGAAATGAGAGAAAATGTGATATTTTTATTACTTTAAAATTAATTTTGTGTGACACCTTATAATCTTATAATTTCTTATAATAAATTTCTCTTATTGTTGAGCTCATGGAGTAGACATAAGTTGTCGAGCCACGTAAATCTTGTGGGTATTGTTGTGATTGATTATGTTTGTCCTTTTATATTTTTCAATATGTCAATTGATTCGAGATTTTAAATATTGTTTTTGCTACATAAAAATATCTTTGTACGAGAAACACAAATTTATCTTAGTTTATTAAAAACATAACCATGAAATTAAATGAATTTTAACACAAGATAACAATAGTTTTCATTTCTTTAATTTATTATTGTAATAAATTAGATAGGGTTTGAATTTCTCAATTAAAGGTATTTTTGTTGATTTGTAAGAATATATCTACTAAAAAGATAAATTAGAAAATGACCTAAAATATAATGATAAATTTAAAGAAAATAATCTTATAAGAACAGGTTAGAAACTGAGACTAAAATATAAGAATAAATTGAGCTAAATCTCTAAAATAACTTCTTTGAGCATGTTTAAATATTATTTGGTTTAATTTTGATGACCTAGTTTTATCTATGGACAGGGATGAATCAGTACTTGTCAAAAAGATCGTCAAAGATGTGTTGAACAAATTGGATATCAAAAACTTAAATATACCAAAATACCTAGTAGGTATTGATTCTTGTGTCAATAATATTATCGAGTCTCTTAATGCCTCAGATGATGTTAGCATGGTAGGCATACGTGGGATGCCAGGAATGGGGAAGACAACCATAGCTAAAGTTGTGTACCAAAAACTCTTTCAAAAATTCGATGGAAGTTGTTTTCTCTTTGATGTCAACGAAAAATCAAAAGGTCCTGACAGCAAGGTTGAGTTACAAAAACAACTTATACGTGAAACTTTGGGAGTAAATATTTTGAAGAGAAAGAAAATTAGTGATGTTGATTCAGGAATTTCTTTGATTAAAGATTTACTTGGTAACAAAAAAATTCTTCTAGTTCTTGATGGCATGGACCAGCCGCAACAATTAGATACTTTTGGGGGTCCAAGTGTGTTTACTAAGGGTAGTAAAATAATCATCACCACTACAAATGAAAAATTGCTTGCTCAACTTAAAGTTAACAAAAAGCATTCGGTCGAAGAATGGGATGAAGAGATGTGCCTTGACCTATTCAATTTCCATGCTTTTGAGGGAAAAACTCCGGAAGAAGAATGGGCGGAGCTTTCAAAAGAAGTGGTTGAGCAAAGTGGAAAACTTCCTTCAGCTCTCGTTGTTTTGGGGAATCGTTTTTCTCAAATAAGTGAACGTGATGAATGGGAAAAGGAAATTTATGAATTGCGTAAATTTCCTGATCAAATCCATTCCAAGCTTAAAGGAAGTTATGACTCACTAGAAGATGATTTGAAGAGTATATTTCTTGATATTGCGTGTTTTTTTGTTGGAGAAGATGCAGATTTTGTAGCTTCAATACTTGGAGGTCGTTATCGTTATTGCAATAATCTTAGAAGCCGAATCGAAACTCTGGAAGAAAGGTCTCTCATAACAATTGATTTCGACGATACCATAATGATGAATGATCTGGTACAGAAAATGGGAAGGGAGATTGTTCGTCAAACTTCACATAAATATCCTGGAAAACACAGCAGAATCTGGGATCACGAGGATGCATTGGATGTGCTCATCAACCACATGGTAAAGAACTAAAAGATAAATCAGAGTCTTATTGATTTATTTCTATTTTTGACAAACTTTGGAATGTTTTAAGAAATAGTTTTGTGATTGGATCATTGCCTCTGGTAATTTTGTCAAATTTTGTTGGTTTTTCAGGGCACAGAATCTGTGGAGGGTCTCACCCTTGATGAATTTGATGAGGACAACATGCAAACTGTAAGACTGCCCAAATCAATACCGTAATAAATTTTCTTTCACATAAAGAATTATATGTTATTGTTGTGGATGATGAGCTGAATATAGTGACAAATTAAATATCAATATAACCCGAGTCCTATCGATCCTTGTCCAACTTTAAGATTTTATATATAAGGACCAATTACCAGATGGTAAGAATTTAAGGCATATATGCATAGTCCTATACACAAACCCGAGTCTTATCGATCCTTGTCCAACTTTAAGATTTCTTTAAGAAACAGGTTTGCATGGACGTAATTAATGGTAAACCATTACTGATGACAAATTTTGTTAAATCTTGCTTTCTTTTCAGGGAACAGAGGATGAGGAGGGTCTGGGAACAGAGGATGAGGAGGGTCGCACCCTTGATGTGCAAGCATCAAAATTCTTAACTCTGAGGACAGAATACTTTAAAGAGATGAGATTTTTACAATTACTTCGGATTGATGCCGTGCATCTTACTGGGTCCTTCAAAAATTTTCCCAAAGGGTTGATATGGCTTTCTTGGAAAGGATTTACTTTAAATTCTTTACCACTGGATTTTCATCTAGACAACCTCATTGTTCTTGAACTGCAATACAGTTATAACATCAAAGAATTGAAGGTAGGAAAATTCCAGTTTGCCCTATAAAATTGCAACTTAAATTTCATCAACTAAAAATTGTCTTTCCTGATGACTTTCCTCTGATTTTCCTTCCTCCTTCAACAGGTTCTGAACAAGCTAAAAACCCTCAACCTCAGCCATTCCAAGTTTACTAAAACACCAAACTTGCTAGGACTCCCATGTTTAGAGGAGTTAATACTTGAAGATTGTGAGAGATTAGTTGAAGTGCATGAATCTATTTGCCTATTGAAGAGACTTGTTTCCTTGAATTTGAACCAATGTTCGATACTTAAATCGCTTCCTTCTGGCATTAGTGGGCTTTCGAAGCTGGAGAGTTTGCTGGTTGAGGACTGCACAAATCTTCAATCAATCTCAGAGCTTCCCTCGAGTTTAGAGACATTGGATGCGGATGGCTGTGAAAAATTAACAGAGATTCAGGGCATTGAAGATGTTTCTGACTGTGACTTTTCTTTATTGGGCAGCAATACTTTGTCAAAAAAATTTAAGAAGAGTCTTGCTGAGGTACTCTCATCTTTCTGTCTCTCTTGCACATACATACACTTACCATTAGCAAGTACGTATATATGTTGAATAAGGACTAAATTTCACCTTTGCTTGAAATTAATAGGCATTGTGCAAGCGTTATGAGTATTCGATTTGCTTGGATGGTGGTTCTTTACCAGAATGGTTCGTCAGCAATCCTGAAGAAGGTTATTCGCTATCATTTCAGGCACCCCCATCTGCAGATTCGGATGGTGAAGTCCGACTGGTTATTTGGGTTGTCTGTGCTTGCGAGATTGAATCCGCAGAGTGTGAGCTTGGTATCAAAATCTCAACAGACGATGGTTTTCGGTTGCTTGAAGATTCCATATCTCCTAAGAGTGATAACTGTTCGTGGATAAAGTATATAGTGTTGGAAGGTATAGATGCTGGAGATCAGTTGGAACTGTCTATGGAAATAATAGAGGGTGACAATTTTGTACAAGTAAAAGAGCTTGGGTTCTATCTGATTGAAGAGAAGCCAAATGTTGAAGAGGGCAATGGGGAAAGCCGAGAAACTGCACCCAAGGGAAAACCAAATGTTGATGAGCCGAATGACAAGCGAGCAATAGCATATTCCGCTATTGATGATAAAGAGGAGGACAGTGACGTCCAGGAAACATTCCTGGAAAAGCTGTTTGTTGAGGAAAGCGATGACAGCGAAGCTACATCCTCTATCGATGATGAAGAGGAGAATGGAAGTGACGGCCAAGAAACAGCCAAAGAAAAGCCAAATGTTAAGAGGCGGGATTACAGGCAAAGAATGGCTTCCTCTATTGATGATGTAGAGGAAGATGGCAACGACGACCGAGAAACAGCCCACGGAAAACCAGATGTTGAAGAGGAGGATGAAGATGGCAAAGGCAGTGTCAATCAAGGAACAACATTGCATATTTATAACGAGCAGTGGAATAATTATTTAAGAAAGGAGTTGCCAAAATGGGATATCTTGGAATTTGCTGTATGCAGCGAAGACACAGCATCCTTGAATGATGATGATGACAGCGACAGCGACAGCGACAGCGATAGCGAGGGAAGGTCATCAGTAACTTCTGATGACTGATATTGATGATATTGGAGATGCTAGAATGGGATGTTTTCCCCGTGAAAATATGTTGAGTGAATGTCTCAGAAGCTGCTGATGAAGAAGCTATTGACGAAGAAGCTGCTGGTGTGGAATCTGTTAATGTGGAAGCTGATATGAGTTTTAGTTTTAATAAAACACTTGCTATTTGACTTTGTCAATTTCTATTAGGATTGATATAATCCTTTTGTTTAGTTATTATCCTTTACTTTCCATTACGTAACAGCAAGAGATACTCTTGCTGTTACTTGCATTTAAAGCTTTCTTTTTTATTGTTTTTCTTAAGTTTGAATGATCAATTAAAAAGTGAAGTTCTAAGAAGAAGTTCGATATTTGTTAGCTTTTGCATTTTATTTTGTTAAAATCCAACAAATTGGTATCAGAGCCGATTCTTTTCTTGAGAGATCTGTGAGGCTGAGAGAGCTTAAACACTTACCCTAAACACTTATCATCCCTCTAAAAAAACCAATCAACACAAAATGAGTTCAGAAGCTTCCGTGAATTTGATGGCACCACTAGTATTTGATGGAACAAACTATCAAGTGTGGGCTGTTCAAATGGAAGCTTACCTTGATGCAAATGATCAGTGGAAAGCTGTTGAAAACACATATGAGGTTCCTCTTTTGCTTGACAATCCCACTATAGCTCAAATGAAAAATCACAAGGAGAGTAAGCAAAAGAAATCAAAGGCAAAAGCTAGCTTATTTAAAAATGTCTCGTCTTCAATCTTCACTAGAATCATGACTCTGAAGACAGCAAATGAGATTTGGAACTTTCTGAAAAAGGAATATGAAGGGAATGAACGAGTGAAGGGCATACAAGTTTTAAATCTAATTAGAGAATTTGAGATGCAAAGAATGAATGAATCAGAAACCATCAAGGATTACTCTTATAGACTTCTTGACATTGTAAACAAAGTAAGACTTGTTGGTACTGAACTCTCTGATTCTAGAATTGTTCAAAAAATTCTTGTCACTGTTCTTGAAAAATTTGAAGCTACAATATCATCAATAGAAAATTCAAAGGATGTATCAAGCATCACTTTGGCAGAGCTACTGAATGCACTGCCAGCTCAAGAATAAAGAAGACTCAAGAGACAAGCAGGTTCTGTGGAAGGTGCTTTTTTTGCAAAATTACAGAACAATATGCAACAAAGAAACATAAATTACAGCAGCAACAACACAACATTTCCATCGTGTTCTTACTGCAAAAAATCCAATCATCCACAGAGCAGATGCTGGTGGAGGCCGGATATAAAATGTCACAAGTGTGGTCAGCTAGGACACATTGGAAGGGTATGCAAATTTCAACAACAACAGCAGTAACAAGGCGAAGTCAAAACTATTGTTGAACAACCTGAAGAAGAATAATTGTTTGTGGCATCATGTTTTGTTGCCAATAACTCGACAGAGAGTTGGCTTATAGATAGTGGTTGTACCAGCCACATGACCTACGATAAAGAGCTTTTCAAAAGGCTTGACAGATCTGCCGTTTCTAAAGTGAGAATTGGAAATGGGGCATGTCTTGCAGTAAAGGGTAAAGGAACAATGGCAATCAAAGGCAACACAGGTTTAAAATTAATTTTTGATGTCTTATATGTTCCTGAAATTAATCAAAATCTTTTGAGTGTTGGTCAGTTGCTTGAAAAAGGATATAAGGTGTTGTTTGAAGATAAGTTTTGCTTTATTACTGATGCACAATGTCGCAGGTGTACGGCGTCGCGGCGAAAACATCCACCCTAAAAAATGTTCATGTTATCTACAAATATGGCAAATGTGGGGAGACAAGGAATTATTGTCTTTTATTAGTGGAAAAATAGAGTTGGAGTCGCCACCTAGTATTTTGGTCATTAGGAATCCTAATTGGTCTCAGAGATCGGGTACGGGGACTGATTGCGTAAAGGGAAGGTTTTAGCACCCCAAATACGCCCTACCTAAGGTAAGCTGCATTGTTTAATTGTCTAATAAAATCTAAGGTATTGTCCTGTTTTCTAGTTATTAGTTCGTTTATGGTTTAAGAAAAGTCTTCTTCAGTAAAGAGATCTTTATCTTATCGGGTAAAACCTAACTCTTCTAACGTTAACAAAAGAATTTTAATATTCAGAATATGTCTTACGTATAAGATCATAACCCTAGATATTAAAAGAAAACAAAAATAAGTTTTTTGAATTTTTGAAATATTGGTCTTGTTCTCGTGATTTTAATAAACTGGTTATTAAAGCCAAAATGCATGCTGATATATTTTTTTTGAAATTTTCTTTTTTTTATGAAAATACAATATATATATATATATATATATATATATATATATATATATATATATTGGATACTTAGTCGTATGCATGAAAACAAAATATTTTTTTTAATACCGGATTTATATCTTTACAGTATAAAAATACAAACCAATATTAATTAAAATGCAATAAAAACTTACAGAAAAATCACATATATTTTTTTTTAATAATTTCTTTGAATTTTTATTTTTTTGGTTGGGCTCAACCCGGTCCATATGGCTGGGTCCAGCGTGGTCACTGGCCATTCCAATGACCACCTTCAAAAAAATGTTCCCTTTTTGGGACATGAAACCGGAACTCTCAGATGAAAGCCGAGTGATCTGACCATCTAGACTACAAGGCGTATTTCTATCTAATGGCACCATAATATTTTTATCCGTGTATGAACAGGGCGAAGGTAATTAAATCACCTTCGCTCTGTTAACCATCTTTGTTGCAGTGCGAGAATGAAAAAAAAAGAAAAAGAAAACAAAACAGAGTATTGCAACTGGTGATTTCTGGTGTCGGTTTCCTTATGTTTTCTTTCTGTATTTTACATAATAACATGCATCGTCTCATTTTTGCAAGGAAACAGAGAAGGGCTTCGAACATACCTGGTTTTGAGAAGACGAAGACGATGGTGGTGCTGTGTTCTCTGCTTCACCGTGTCCTCTACTTCCGTCCGGTTTGCTTCTTTCTCTCCCTTATGCTTGCTCACTATTTCTCCACTCTCTCACCTTTCTTACGTTCTCCTCAGTTGTCTCCCTCCAGCTTTTTTTTCTTTACTGTCGCCTCTCTTCTCTCCTCTCTCTCCTGGTGCAGCTCTTCCTCTGGCTTTTATAGCCAGAGGACGCCAGCAATTTTGGTAAGCCGGCGTCCATCATGGTGACGAGGGATGTCAGTCGCGATACCCACTCCATTGATTTGAGAATAACTCCATAATCGCTGCTAACGTTTCCTTCCATTATCGTCACCGATCCACAGCTATTTGAAGACCATTAATGGTGGAAACGGCGCCGTTTGGGTTCTTCTAATTTGGCCCTTGAAGTTTTCACTGTTTTATAGTCAGACCCCCCAGAAAAATTGTAATTGTGTCCCTTAATATTAGCGCTTTTTCTGTTTTGGTCCTTGGTTTCGAATTGTTTCAATTAAATCCCTAATTGGCACTCAAACTTCAATAATTATGCAATTAAGCCCCTGATTTGGCTAAATCAACTCTTTCAAATTATAATTGGACCCTAGAACTTTAATTTCTTTCGGAAAAAAGCCTAAATTGACTTAAAAATCAATTTTCTTGCAATCAAACCCTCTATAAATTCAATTAACCTTGGATAAAATTTAATTGAGTCTATAAATATCTGATTTTGAACTTTTCTTTCTTTCTTTTTTAACAAAAATTTAATTTTCCTTGTCCCTAGGGCTCTCATCAGTAAAACAATATACTGTTAAATTTTAACCTTTTGCACTTTTGAACCTCCTAAACCAATTTTGACCTTTCTTCGACATTCCAGCATCCTTTTCTTGCTTCTATTATTTTTTTATTTCTTCTGAATATATTATTTTTTGTATTTTTCTCAATTTTTGTGTGGGAACCTAAAAATGGGTAACAACACACAAAACAAGGAAGTATTTAAAATTCAATTGCAAAGTAAGAATTTTACAGAAGAAGAACAAGTTGCAGTACATGAAGAAAATAGCAGTACAATGCTTTGGCATAAAAGATTGGGGCATTTTCATCATATAGCTCTACTCTTTATGAAGAAGAACAATCTTGTGAAAGGCCTACCTGATTTAGAAGAGGAACTTCCTTTGTGTGCAGCCTGTCAGTATGGGAAGCAGACAAGACTCCCTTTTCCACACAATAAAAGTTGGAGAGCTACACAGAAACTACAATTGTTGCACACTGATGTGGAAGGACCTCTGAAAATATCATCATTGAATGGCAGTAAGTATTACATTACTTTCATTAATGATCATACAAGAATGAGTTGGATTTATTTCATAAAGTATAAATCTGAAGTTGTTGACATCTTCTGGAAGTTCAAAGCTTGGGTGGAAAAAAAAACACACACACAAAATGCAGGTGGTCAAATAAGATAATGGAACAGAATATACCTCGGAAAAATTCAACAAGTTCTGTGAAAAGAAAGGCATTGAACATCAGTTGACAGCACCTTATACTCCTTAGCAAAATAGGGTTGTTGAGAGAAAAAACAGAACACTCATGGAGATGAAAAGATGTTTATTACATGACAAAGGATTGCCAAAGAATTTATGGGCTAAGGTTGTAAACACAGCAGTGTTTCTTTTGAACAGATTGCCAATAAAAGCTCTGTAACAAGAGGTATGGTATGGCTATAAACCAAAGTTGCAAAATTTAAAAACTTTTGATTGTCTTTGCTTCTCTTACATTCTACAAGTCAAAAGAGACAAACTTGATAAAAAGGCAGAACCTGGAATCTTTGTAGGCTACAATTTAGTCTCCAAAGCCTATAGGATTTATCTTCCACAAGACAACAAAGTGATTGTTAGCAGGAACATCCAATTCTTTGAGTCAGAAAGCTGGAACTGGGAGAAAAATAAGCTTGAATTTCAAGAGGATAATGCTGATGTTGATGATAATTATGTTACAAAAATCAGATTGCTCTCTGATATCTATTAGAGTTGCAATGTGGCAATAAGTGAACCTGCAGGATATGAAGAAGTTGTTGCAAATCAACATTGGATGGCTGCAATGAAGGAGGAGCTTATGATGATTGAGAAAAATCAGACTTGGATGTTAGTGAACAGACTCGCATATAAAAAGGCCATAAGAGTCAAATGGGTTTATAGAACCAAGTTCAATGATGACAGTTCTATAAATAAACACAAAGCAAGACTTGTTGTCAAGGGATATGCTCAGATGTTTGGGGTGGATTTCTCTGAAACCTTTGCTCCGGTTGCTAGGCTTCATACTATAAGAATGTTGCTTGCTCTTGCTGCTCAAAATGGCTGGACTATACATCAAATGGATGTCAAATCTGCTTTCTTAAATGGATATTTGGAGGAGGAAATATTTGTGGAGCAACCTGAAGGTTTTGTCATTCAAGGAGAAGAGGAGAGAGTATATCTACTAAAAAAGGCTCTCTATGGTTTAAAGCAAGCACTAGGGCTTAGTACAGCAGGATTGATGCACATTTGTTAGACTTAGGCTTTACAAAAAGTCTAAGTGAATTTACACTCTATCTCAGGAAAATCAATGATGAATTGCTTGTGGTTTCTCTTTATGTGGATGACTTACTTGTGACAGGAATTAACATGGAGCAGATTGATGTGTTCAAAAGAGAAATGAAGAATGTCTTTGAGATGACTGACTTGGGGAAGATGACATTCTTTCTTTGCATGGAAGTTCAATAAAAGCATAATGAAATCTTCATATGTCAACAAAAATATGCCAAAGAGATTTTAAAGAAGTTCAACATGGAAGAGTGCAGATCAACAGCAACACCAATGAATCAAAAGGAGAAATTTTGCAAAGAAGATGGAGCTGCAAAGATTAATGAAACACTCTATAGAACCTTAATAGGATGCTTGATGTATCTTACTGCAACAAGACCCGACATTATGAATGCTACAAGTATACTTTCAAGTGATTGGGCCAGCTGTGTTGATTCTGCCATTTTTTTGTGGAGTTCAAAGAAGCAAGAAGTCATAGCTCAATCCACAGCAGAGGCAGAGTATGTTGCTGCTACTACTGCCGTGAATTAGGCTATTTGGATTAGAAAGTTAATGGCTGATCTGCAGATGGAGCAAAAGGAAAGCACACAAATACTTGTAAACAATCAAGCTGCAATTTCAATTACAAAAAATCTCGTGTTTCATGGCAAAACGAAACATTTCAAACTGAAACTTTATTTCCTAAAAGAAGTTCAAAGAGAAGGTGAAATACAGCTGATCTATTGCAAAACATAAAATTAAAATGTTGATATTCTGACCAAACCGCTTCCTCAAGCTAAGTATGAATTCTTTAGACAGAGACTTGGAATCTGCAGCTTCAGAGCCAAAGAGAAGTGTTGAATTAATGTGGAATCTACTGATGTGGAAGCTGATATGAGTTTTAGTTTTAATAAAACACTTTCTATTTGAAATTGTCAATTTCTGTTAGGATTGATAAAATCCTTTTGTTTAGTCATTATCCTTTACTTTCTGTTACCTAACAGCAAGAGATAATGTTGTTGTTACTTGCATTTAAAGCTTTCCTTTTTATTGTTTTTCTTATGGCTGAATGATTAATAAAACAGTGAAGTTCTAAGAAGAAGTTTGATATTTGTTAGCTTTTGCATTTCATTCTGTTAAAATCCAACAAAATGCATTATCCTGGATTCATGGAATAAGGCTTCTATGAAGGAAAAATGTGCAACTTTGCAAGGCATCTCCATCCATTACTTCAAGGTAACTTTACAGTTGAGATGAGTTCATAGTCGAGCCAAGGAAGTGTATTTTATTTATTTTCTTAGCTTTGCACCTGATAATTTAGTCAGCAAAAATATTGTTGAGTTTTCATTATATAAATAAATCTCTACTCAGTTCAACATAATTAGAAAACCCTGAAGTTGATGCTTCTTATAAGTTCTTTTTTCTCTTTTTTATTATATGATGTACTTTACCTTTTACTATTAATCTTAATTTTTACCCTTAAAAATTAATAAAATATAAAAAGAAATATAAATAATAAACTAAATTTATAAAAGGCATCTATATTTTTCTTTTTCAAATTCTAATATTTATTAATTATTAAAAAATTAACTGGAAGATTTATTATTATTTTTGCATGTCTCTGGAAATTAAAAGTAGGTGCAAATTCTACCGATTTATATCCACCATACAATTTATTATATAAATAGTAAATACTCCTTTTTATTGTCGCACTTGTGTGCATATTAAGATCAAGGAGTCGTCACCTAATTGTTTAGTCTAAAGTCATTAGGAGATCTAGCTACGAACTGGTCTCATTTGAAATTCCAAAGTAAGGGACTAGTTATAACTATAAAAGATATTAACACCCCTAACGTACCTTGCATGAGGTAAGTTGCATTATGTGATTTGGATGTGGTTTAAAGGTGTTGATGGGTTCCTAACCGGTGGTCCATCTATGGCTTAGTATAAAGATTTACGCTCATGACTAAATCTAGCATTTCAAATTTATTATGGGCTCATATGTCCAGATAAATTACTAATGGAAGAATTCATGTAGGTGCCCTGACAAGGTTCACCTATCCTAGAAGGAAAAAGCATTTTCCACAACTTGTATATTTTGATGAAAAATACTCTCAATTAAAATTGATGAACATTCAGAATAATTATGAGAATTTTCTAGTCAACTCCTTATATTTATATACCAGTTTACTTGTAGGTCCAGCATTTATACCAGAATGTTAACTATTGATTTTCAAGGGAAAAAAAGTAGGCTTATTGAAATATTGGCAAATTTTTAAGAAATTTTACAAACTTGTTTTAAATTCCGTAAAAATACAAAGAAATACAAACTTTTCTAAAAATATGCTAAAAACATATGTTCCTCTTTCTTATAAATAAAGTGCAACACACACACATGAATGAATCATATGCAATAAGCAAAACTCATTTTTTTAAGGTTTTATTTGGTAAAAACTCATTTTTCTCTAAAATCAAAACTATCAAAATAAGCTTGGGAAATGTTTGTCAAACATATTCTTAAACCAAAAAAACCTTTAATAAAAACCATAGTTATCAGGCCCGGTGGGTCAACCAGAGACCCAGGTGACCCAAGGTCTTGGTTGGGTATGTTTTCTTCGAAACTCGGGCCTACAATTGGCCCAAAGAAAACTGTTCAACCTACCGAGTCAATCTGAAACTCCGGTGACTCGACAAAACGTGGTAGAGATCTTTTTTAAAAAATAATATATGTTTTTCCACCTAGCCAAAGACCATTTGTTTTCATATTTTTCAGTTGATTGCTAACTCATATCAAATTTCACTATATAAATAATAAAAGAATGTTTTATGTTTTCAATGTAGAATTTGAAACCCATTAATATATGTACTTTATGTTCACAAGAAAAACGTGTTTTTTAATGTGGGATAAAAAAATCTTTTTGGTTTAAATACTTCAATTTAAAATGATAAGATAGTATCTTTTCAATATGAAATAAAAAAAACTTTTTTGAATAATCTCTTAGTAATACTCACATGCATTGTTTCTTAATTTTTTTCATATAAAATATTAAAACCTCAAATATTTTTTTTTAATTTTTTGTGTTAACTCGGGTCAACCCATATGACCTGAGACGTGACCCTTGGCCGGGTCAATTCTCAGATCAGATTTGATAACTATATATATAAAAAAAAACTTTGTCAATCAAATAAGGTCTTCACCATTCATCTTTGGATCCTAAATACACTTTTGCAAGAGATATGTGCATCCTTTTCTTCTTTTTTTCTTCTTTCTTTTTGTTTCAAGAAATAAAAATTATGGAAATGGGCAAAAGAATCAAACCTATATTGGTCGGACTCAGATATAGGTGTTAGACATGATATGGATCAGGATGTCAAAATTTGAAGTTTAAAATTTGAGAAAGCTTTTACATCTAGATTTGTAGTCAATCTAATAGTATTAATAGACTAATACAATAGAATGTTATATGTAAGGAATAATTAAAGACATAAAAGTTCATCAAAGGTCTAAAATCAGCAGAAAATTCAAAAAAAAAAAGACATAATATGTAGCAGATTCATAATATCTTCAATCTTTTGGGACTTTCTTCTTCATGAAACCAACTAACCTTTGTCAATCTATAGAAAATAGCTAGAGACTTAAAGTTCATCAAAGGTCTAAAATCGGCAAAAAATTCAAAAAAGAGACACAATATGTGTAGCAGACTCATAATATCTTCAGTCTTTCGGGACTTTCTTCTTCATGAAACCACAAACCTTTATCAATCTATTTTTCCTAGAAGATTCTATTTTTCCAATTTTAGTATTTAATTTTTCGAAGTTAATTAATTTTGGATTGTTGCATTTATTTTTCCAGAGTTTTCAGTAAAAATGTTAGGAATGTTCTAAAATAATTCAGGAATAAATCATTAAAAAGTTGCTAAGAAAATCATTAGGCACCTACAAAAAACCAAAGATTACAAATTGACTTATAGACATTGATCACCTTAAGGTGATTGATTATTCAAACTTGAATTTTATTAGTTGTGTAGACATAAAAAAAATCTACTTCATGATACATTTTTTCTTCTTCTATAAGGAGTTATATCTTGAAAAAGTACTAAATACACTATTATTGTTTCATCTACTGTGAAAGTATAATTTATTGCATGTTATGAAATAACATTGGCAATCTAGTTAATAAATTTTATTTATTTTAAAGTTATTGATTTCATATTAAGATCAATAAAGATATATTATGATAATTCAACTACAATTAGTTTTCTTTTCTAAAAATAATAAGAGTAGAAGCCAAAATAAAAATATCAACATATTATTTCATTGTGAGAAAGAAAATGAAAGAAATGAAGTGCTTATTAAGCATATTAGCACTAATCTAATTATTACAAATCCTATGACTAAAGCCGTGCCAACATATAAAGATCATGTGAATTGTATGGGTCTAGCTAATTCATTTAATATTTGACTTTATTTTCTTTTAATTGGTTACTAGACATTTTTATGTTATTCTTAAAGATTAAAGTGATTTTTTATACACATAAAATATTATTTTCAATATATGTTAGAATATATAAAGTTAGACCTGAATGATTTATTGAGAGTTCATCTATAAAGTTTATTTGCTCATTAAATGTTTATTTTAAGGATGCAATATTTTGTAATACATTGAAAGATATTTGAGTATAAAGCATTACCGCTATGATTAAAAGATACAATATATTTATGTGAGTGTTTACACTTGCTGAATATTTCAAACCCTATAAAGATAGTCATTTTTCAGGTTGTGTCATATGAACCAAGTGCAAAAATATTAAAAAATATATTATTAAAATGAACCATATATCATGTAGATTTTAAATTAATTGACGATTAAAACTTAAAGTTCATTAAACACCGGTAATGGCTCAAACACGTTCATGATAGATAAATATGCAAAAATTAAGTTATATAAAAAGTTTCTAGTGTAGCCAAAATGGAGATTAATGAAAATTCTTATGTCTTTCATCACACAATAACCTAAGAAATTTAGCATAGATAAAAGACTTTATTCTTGATAGCACAAGGATTTTTATAGCACTTCAACACTTAATCAATCATGGCATGAGATATATATCTTAATAATTTTACGCTACATTTATATGATTAGCATATAAAAAATTATCTTACAATAGGCTTTTTTTATATAATTATCTTACAATAGGCTCTAATACCATAATATACCATAATAGAGCAATGAAGAGAATTAGCTTGGAAGGAAGGGAGATTTAGCTTGAGAGAAAAAGAAGAAATTACTGTAAACTAATCTTATAGTTGTTGTTATTAATGGACTATGGTATAAAAAATACAGTACTAATAATACAATAATTATACCTGAGATTATGTTCAAACATATTGCTTCAACATTAGCTAGAAAACCTACACCCACTCAGTTGGATCAGTGCCGTGATTCATAGGCGCTGGTGCCTAGTCTTTTGAGTTGTCTTTTCAGCCTTTGAAGGAATTCGCAACGTTTTATGAAAGACATGGGAAAGGGAAATTATTCGTGAAATGTCACCTACCATCTTGGCAAATGCAATAAAATCTGGTTTCATGACTACTCGGCAAGCATCTGGTGAGAACTAGACACACATACAGTCTTGTACGTTAAGAATACAGTCTTTTCTACTTTTGCTATCAAACTTTCAGTAAATTTCAACACTTCCATGTCCTCAAAAATTTATGGTGCCCCAAGAATGACTATCAATGCTTGCCCTCAGACTCAATTCAAACGAGAGATAATTAAGAGGGAATCACAGTTTTTGCTAGCCATGATGAAAGGCTACTAAAAAATGAACAGAAAATGGATTTTATTGAAGTGACTGAAAGAGGATTGTAATACAGCATTCCAGTGACAAAAAGTGTCAAGAACTATGATATACTATGCTAGACAGATTCTTCTTAATATAGAGAAGCCTCTATTCTAGGTGTGCAGCTGGCGCACCAGTGAAATAAAACAACTACATTATCTCAACAACAGCTCTACTGACAATTTTTCCCTGGTTGAGATCCTGGAATGCTTTGCCAGCCTCCTCAAAACCATATTTTCTCGTAACAGCATCAGTAAGATTGAATATACCTGATTCTGCAAGTTTGACCAACTTAGGAAGATCCTGCCTTGCCCTTCCTCCATAAGAGCCGATTACTTGAACCTGTTCCAGGAGTTAAAAAGGAGTCAAGATTTTCGAATATTCCAGAAAATAGTATAAATGTGCTAAGGATGCCATTTACTCAAGGGAATGGCAATGAAAATATTTTTTCATAACTTCACATTTTGCTATGTAACAGGGATCAACTAATTACAATATATTTTACCTGTAAGATTCGTCCATCTTAAAAGGGAATTCCAAATTAAAAGCATAGATACATGGACAAGATTGGTTGATGTTATAGCATAGATACATTGACAGAGATGAGTTGGTTTATTGAAAAAAATTTCCTCCAAGACATTGACCAAAAATGCACAAGTAAACATATGACACCCATTGATAAACACCCACCTTTCGACGGACCAAACGATTGATATCTATCTCCCCTATAGCACCAGCCTGTGCAAGTCCAATCATCACAGCTTTTCCTCCATCTCTTACACTCTGTGTGCACTGTGAAAATGTCAGTGGTTTGCCCAAGGCTTCCACAGCAATGTCCACACCTCTTCCTCCAGTTATTTCCTGGCAAACATACACACAACATAATTAAAATTCAAAATATGAAAGAAAAGCATAAGAATGTTTCTTAATCTATTTACAAATGCATGACCAGTGGCAACATGCTATCAAAAGACTGGATTCTCCATAAATACTTGAACGCCACAACTCGGCACAACAAAAAAGCAAACAAAAACTGAAAACTGAGATTATAGCTGACCCTCGGTATCATAAGCACGTCAAAGAACTATACAGTGCATTGGGGTTATGAAGAAAGCATGAAATGATAAACTTCTATATCCTTTACTCACCACGATAGAGCCAAAAAGGTTTGGTAGTGACACTTTCATCATGAGTTGGGAACTTCTGCATCTCATTTAACTAAAAACTAAAGGACGAAGTACACACCTTTATCCTTTCAATAGGATCTTCTATCTTTGAATTTATAGTGGCAGTGGCACCAAATGTTTTAGCTTTCTGAAGTTTTTCATCCTGAACATCCACAGCAATAATATCAGAAGCACCAAATGCCCTTGCTATCTGCAAACAACTGAAGCATTTTGTCTTAGTCATGATTATGCAAGAGTTCATTAAAATAGAGTAACAAAACACTGTGAGTGACTATGACTTTAATTTTGACAAAATAAATAATTCAGAAAAAACATCAACAACCTGAATTTCTGCTAATGTTTTATTCTTATGATTATGTCATGGTGATGCAATGTTTCTCATTTTTATGGGTTCACTAGTTGGATAAGCAAAGTCGCATCAAACCCCTGTACATCTATTTTTGTCATTAAATTGGGGACCTTCCATTGTTCACATATTCATGAAGTTTAAAACCTAGAAGTCTAGAATTATGTGTGTGACTATTAGCACTGTTCAGGAAAGGCCAATGCAGCCCTTCTCTGGACTCAAAAATACAAAACAAATAAGAAAAGGAAAGGAAATAGAAACTTTACGATGCATGAGAAGTGTTGAAATGAATATGTAAAAATTTATAGGCCATCACTATGAACAAATTTTGCATGACGATCAAATAATTTCCCCTGCTTCTAACAAACAGAATGAAATTCGCTAAGCTGCTTGTTAGACTGACATCAAATGACCCTGCAAGTTGTTGAAAGCACCTTGTGCTTCATTGTTACTTGTGTCTTCTCCCCGCATTTTATCACATTTACAAGCACATACATCCACACCCGTGAAGCACATGAGTAAAAAGCTGGGACCTATATATATATATATATATAGGAATGTATGTCTTCACATGTATGCTATGGATGCAATGTCTGTGGTAGTGATGTAAATTATTTGTCACCTTGACCCTACACCACCAACTCCAATCACAGCAACAGAATCCCCAGGACGCACTTGAGCAGCATGTGCCATAGCACCATAAGCAGTAAATACTGCACATCCTAAAATTGCAGACTCCGTGTATGGCAATGAGTTCGGTAATATAGTTAATGCATGTGCTGGAACAACACAGTATTCAGCAAGGCCTCCCATGCTGTACATGAAAACCGGCTTTCCTAGAATTATATAACATTTCTTTAGTAATCCAATAATAATGTCTATATTACAAAAGCAATCAAGAAAACTCTTCCCCAAAGACCATTAAAGAGAATTTCAACAAGACAAATTTATAAAGCAACAGACAATAGATAGGGAAATTATTAACACCAGAAATGCATGATTTTGCTAGCACAACAGTACTCAAGTGTAGATCCAGTTAATCCAAACTCACACAAACACAGAAATGTGTGTGTGTGTCTGTTTGTGCAGAGAGATAGAGAGAGTGCATTCTGTCAATTAGTCAATTTCATGCCAACATATAGTCATCCTGAAAAGAATTATGTCCAAATTCATATAAGAAAAGAGGACAGACCAGCAATGCGTCAAATGCAAGTGAAGCATGAAATCCAAATGAAAGCAGAATCACAATTAAAAATACCAAAATTTATTTAGACTGGAAATGCTAAGCACTGCTTGGTATGGAGATAAAAGAAAGCATATCAAACAGTCAAACACTAGAATTACACTGTCCACCACTCAATTGCAGACAACTACACAGCAATAAGAAATGGGGTGCCCATCATCGCATCCGGGCTCATTGAACTGGCAGTACAGTTGACTAGTTCAAGTGGATGTGCTCAAACTAACATTATGTTGCATTTCTTCTTTTATGTTTCCGGGGAATAAAGTATAGAGACTTGATTGTGGAGTTCGCATATTGTAGGGATATGAAAGTTGAGTTTAGAGCATTACAACAAGTTGCAAGCTTTTTTTATCGAAACAAAATTGCGGGCAGTTTTTCAGCTTTAACTAAAAGAAAGTAAAATTAAAAAACAAGAGTTCATTACCACTATTACGGAGGAATAGTCGGGTTTCACCATCATAAAGAGTTCCTTTTGATCGATTATAAGCAAAAAAATCCTCACATAAATCATCATGGCCCTGTTTCCCAAATCAGAAATTTATCATATCAGTATCTTCTTACCACATTTTATACTTTTTGCTGCATTTCCAATATCCCTAGTGAAGACATAATATGAAGCTACACACACAACAATATTATATCTCAAAGAAATGTCACCTTGGAACAGTAGAAACAGTTACCACAAGGCATGATAAAAGCTCCAACAACACGAGAGCCGACTGGAAATCTGAAAATCAAGAACTAAAAATTCATAATTCCCATTACTACCATCTCCCTGCATGATAAAGAACCCATTTTCCACTCAAGGATACAATATTTTTCAAACTATTTGAAAAGAATCACACAAAATCATTACGAAAGAAGACTTGATTTCACCTTATACTAATCCATGTACCTTTCAATAGTTTTTCTATCTGTCAGCTCCCCATGTTCCACAACTTCTCCAGTGATCTCATGACCAATAGCACAAGGACTAGCAAATGGAATTTCACCCTTTATAACATGAAGATCAGAGTGACAAACCCCGCAAGCTACAACCAAAAAAGCCATATATTGACCCCAAAAACAAAAAAATCCACAAAAATTACCATAAACAAGGAATCAGAGGGTGTTTGACAGCTGATCAAAAATTTCACCTTTAGTCTTAATAAGTACTTCTCCAGCTTTTGGACGAGGCATTTGAAACTCCTCGATGGTAACAGGCTTATTGGGCTCCCAGAAAACAACTCCACGCATAAACCCACCAGAGCTAACATGGTATGAGCTCTTTGAGATCTTCAAACTGGCAGTATCATCAAAAGAATTGATCTTGGCGCCATTAGAACCACCACTATGGTAGAAAGACTTACCAGTAGTATCAGTTAGAAACCAAGAAGAAGGTAGTATATTTGAGGGTTTTGAAGAGAATAGTTTCTTGGTGATTGATCTCTGGATCAGATGAGATAAACCCATTTCTTGAATCGAGTGACAGCAAATTTTTGAAGTTTTGGAGAAGTGAAATAAGGAAACAGCAAGTTTGCACACACTGTACTATGACGTAACTTGGTAGAGATTAGGTCAACTAGCTGAGTCAGCTTGATGTTGGATTTTTCTGCCAGGTCATCTTGATTTAACTTTATCCAAAATTCCAAATTATGGCTCCATACATTGATTAATTAGTGTATTATAATATATCTATGTCTCTGTTTTAAATAATATTTTATAATTGCTAAACCAGGCATGTTAATCCAAGAAATTCACAATTTTTTTAATCAAGTTTTAAGTTGAATTAAAAAAAAAAAAACGAGTCTGATAAAATCTGGTTCATCTAGATAAATTTTTAATAATTCAACGGGTCCTTAAAAATGTTGTGCTCAACCTATAATATAATTATAAAATTAAAATTACCTATAATAAAGGATCTTGAACTAAGAAATGAATTTAGGGTTTCTTGAATTTCAATTTCAATTTCAATAATCAACATACTCAAAAAATGCACGTAGAAAGGAAAGGGGTGTTTTCAATGGCGGACAAGTGAGTAATGAATAAGAAAAATAAGAACGAAATTTTTAATTTTAATCATGAATTAATAATTGCATCCAATAACTTGGATTTGGATTTGTTGATTTACATTATGATGATTTTATTAAAAAAAAACTTAAAACAATGGTATTTATATAACTCGAGATTAAATTAATATGACACTAATATATAGATTTTTTTTCTAAGGAACAAAACTAATAATAAAAAATTATTAAACTATGTTAATTTGGTGATTCATAAATTGACTTGATAATCTAGTAATTAAGATTTATTTTTATTTTTTTTGTTTAGAATAATCTCTAAAAATGTAAAATGATCCATAAATGGTAGACATGTAAAAAATGATCCATAGAAATGTATCTTTTTAGGTGAAACTATGTGGAATGTGACATAAAAGCAAGTGTGCGATTTTTTTTTTATTATTTTTTTTTTTATAACCCGGATTTTTAAAGAATAAAAAAGGAAGGGTCCATATTCAAAGTGTGGGGTTTTGGTTCATTGTATTTTGATACAAGTAATGATCATTGTGTCTTGATATTCAACAATTTATTAAAAAAAAAAAATTGGATAAAAGTTTTGTGACCAAATTGATATTGTGTGCTGAGTGAAAATATTCAACTCGCTTTTGTAATGAGCAGCTTTGTTTTTGAATATTTACCGGTTCATTCATCAACATGAGAGACTCGTATCCATGTTCTAAATTGGATGAGCATTATTATATATATATATAAAAAAAAGGAATTATCAAAATATCCAAATACAATAGTTTTTCTAGAATTTTTAAAAAAATTAATTTAAGGAATTATTTGAAATTAGAGTAGTATTAAAAAGATATTACGTTACTTGAGTCATCTAAACTATCCGATTTTGACTGGCAGAACTTTCGTTGAGCTTGATTTTAATTATTGCATTATATTTTTTAATTTGTTTTTAAAAACTAATGGAGTAATAAATTCAAATAGTTTGAGCCACCCATAACATTATTTGATTAGGTAAAGCGATTTTCGCTAAAAAAAAACAATTAAATTAAGTAAAAAAATAATATTTTGATCGATTTCGTCTAAAGAAGTTAAGTAAGAAAATAAAATAAAAAGTATTTTGAAAAAAATGATAGTTTTTCTTATGAATTATTAAAGTGGTGTTAGGATTTATTTTTTCAATTATTTTTAAATAATTTTAATACTTTTTTTATCTAAATTTATTTCAAAAATACATTTAAAAACGCTCCATCAATATCATTACTAATATAATTATTAAATTTGGTATAGTTAGATGAGTGATGAAGTTATCCAATATCCAAAATCTATAACTAGATTGAGTTTCATTGAATTGTTTTTTAAATTAATGTAGCCAAACTTGAGTAATTTAGTAGATTGGTAAGCTATTTATTTGAATAAGCAAAACCCAACTAAATTAAAACCAAGAAAGTTATTTTTTTCTTAAGAAGTAAAAATGATGTTTTTAGTCAAAGTAATTGATTTGAATCCATTAATAATTTAGTAATCTGAATTGAAGATTTGAGAGTATAATAAAACTTGTTTTTTAAAATATGTTTTGTTTAAAAATATATTAAAATAATATATTTAAAACAAAAAAAATTAAATTTTAACAAAAATAATAATTCAACGACAGTGCAAAACAACATATATGATGCCCTAATCAATCAAGTCTGATAATTATGATAAAGATGCTGCAATCACTTGAATGCTAAAGACCTCAAGGATCACATAACCTCATGTTGAAGGACTTTGATTTATTACTAATTTTGTGAACCCATGTCGGTGTCTCCATGGATGAAAGTACAAGAAGCTCCAAAGGTGCAAAGATCACAGCACAGGCAAACAAAATCCAAGTGAAGTCTTGTCTTTAAAGGAAAGCTCAAGAAATGGTAATGGAATCAAAGGAATCAAAATGTCCAGCACAGCAAATGGCAAGCACCTGCCATTGCCAGGTCTGAACACTCTGTCTCCCCCCACCTCTCCTTCTCTGCCTTTCCTTTTGCAATTAATTATTACACTTTGCCAGCACGCTTGAGAGTAAACTATGTCTCTCACACTCGCCCATTTCTCTTGCCATTGCATCACCTCTGATCTGTGTCTGCATATGGGTTTTGATAACTTGCCCTAGCCTAGGTCACCTATATATATATATATATAATCTTTTCAAAGAACCTTCCTCATTAAGACGAACCTTTTCCTAGCCACATGGCTCTGTAATTTTAATTATTGCTGGCTTGTTTTTTGTTTTCATCCTTCAAGCATTCTTTTGGTCTATCCTCTGAGTGTTTATTTTATTTGATCCAGCTAATTTTTTAAAGTATATTTAAGGTTATTTTTTATATAAAAAGATGTTAAATTTTATCATTGCATTATTACATGCACTTAAGAGTATTTTTACATTAATGTGACGGAGCTAAATTTATTTATTATATTTGTTCAAAGACATTCTATTTATTTTAAAATTAAATTATTTATAAGAATTTTATTTATTATTATTTCCTATCAAATTTACATTGGCTCGTAGGATAAGAATTTTAATTATTATTATTTCGTATAAAAGTTGAAATTGAATATGATTAATAATATTTTTTTAATTTTTTTTATTTAGCTAGATCAATTCACTCAAGCTATAACTTGAGTTTGAATATGATTAAGAATTTGTGGTTGTTTTTAAATTATTACAACTTCTTTTTATAAAAAAGCAAGTTAAAACTAAAAACAAACGGATGCTAGGAATTGTTTTCTAGCTTCTGCAAACCATTTTTTTAAAGGGAAAAATCCTCCTTTTCTCTGTAACACATATACACCTGGCAGGACAAATCCCACAAAAATGTCATTTTAAGGTCACATACAGGTGACGTTATAGTTGCCTCCATCATCACCTTACAAGGAAAGCTTTAAGCTTTTTCTCTTTTATTTCTAGGCAGCAGCCTTCCTAAAACTTTAACAAGCAGTAGTGATAGTAATTTAGATCCTTTCTGTTTCTTGTACAGGTAACTGTATTATAGATTTTAGCGAAAGATAAGAGAAACAAAAGCAAAAGCTAAAAAAAAGAAGAAAAGAGAACACCCCAGATAAAGAAAAAGCCAGTTACATCCCTGCTAAAAAAATAAGAAAGGCTTCATTCTGATCTTTCCTTCTTCATTAACTTGATATTGGTTCTTTGAAATGTTGAAGCTTTTCAGGGTTTATAAACTCTTCATTGATTTCCTCATCATTTTCTCTTTATTCATTGCAGTTTTTCTTACAGGTATGTTGTCTTTTTCTTCTTGTTCTTGTGGTTCTGTGTGTTTTAAGATTTGGAACTGTTACTTGGGTTGTGGGGTTTACTGGGTTTAGGATCAAGTATTGATCCTTTCATTGTCAGGAGTGTTTAGATATATTATTTTATTAATTGGGTTGTGTTTGTCCTTTTCTTTTTTGGATGTTTGATTGAGATCTAGAGATGATTTGACAATACAGTTTCTGTTTGGGTGCTGTGAGAAGGAAGGAATGTAAATAGTAACTGAAAGCTTGAATCTTGGAGCAGATTGGTGTACTTTTAATTTGTTTTGTTGCCTCTGGTGTGGTAAAGTTTGTCCTTTGGCTGTCTGCACAATGTTTTTCTTTTCTAATCTGATGTTTTGTTTGGTGCCCCATTTGCACAAAAGTTCAGATTATAAAAACTTCTATGGTTATGAGTTTATTACATTGCAATTGAGAATGTAATATGTTTCTTATGATTCAGAAGGAACCAAAAGAACTATAAAGTAAACTTCATTATTAGGTTTAGAGTGCATAATCACTGTCCGTGCAAGGTCTGCAATTCGAAAGAGTCCGAAACCTTTTGTCTTTGAGTAGGTTTGTGGTTAATTTATGCTTTATTTTGTTGCCTGCAGAATAGCAAATGATGCTCTCGCAATTTCAAGGTTTTTGCTGGACATTAAAGACGGTCATTTGATTTATTTCTGGCTTTTTGTGAGGGAAAGTAAGTCTAAATGCTTTTGACATTTCTGCAAAAAAATCATATGGATGCTTAAAAACAAATCTTCATTTGAATGTCGACCTGTGTTATACCTCTCACCCTTTTTGTTCTTCTACTCAATTACAGTTGTTTAAAGGTTCTAGTTGCATATGATTGAACCATCTTAAAAGGCTTTCCATCGAATTTTTCTTAATACCAGTCCATTAATTCTCTTATTCTATCACTTACACTGCTAAATTTTCCACCATAGCATTCTCATTTTGATCAAGGCCATTTTATGAATCCCTTATGTCTTTATCGGTTGACGTTATAGCTGGCCTGGCACCATCTAAACGTTTTCCCTTTATTTGCATTTGGATTTTACAATGTAAAGACCAGATGTTTCCCTACTTTCCATTCAAATTATTCTAGTTTTATGGTTGATGTCTTCCCTGATGTTCCCTCTCTCTGTGTTGATCTTATCTATTGTTTGGTCATTGAGCACTGTAGGGCTTCTGTTGGTATCCTAAAATTCTATTATTGTCTTTTGGTTTTAGAAATGTTATATGCTGGTGTCGTGATGTGATCACAGGCAAAATGAGTAATCTGGCTTGTTAGAGTCACGAACATGAAGTGAGTTGATGGTGAATTGCTAGCAACATTGTAATGAGGGAGGGAGGGGGGGGGTGGGGATGGGGATTATATGTGAATTTGGGCTGTGATTTATAATCTTATTTGTAATTTCTTGTTGTAAATTCTTGATCCTCTTTTCATTTAGTTTCCTCCTGGCTTATAGACCATATGGCACAAGAATGTCTCCAATCTCTTACTCTTCTTTATATTTTGAATTCCAGAATAAGCAGATGGCAGCTGAACTTGTCAGTTCTGCAACCAGTGATAAACTGACTGAAGTAGATTGGACCAAAAATATTGAAATCTGTGAATTAGTTGCACGTGATGAAAGGTATATCATATTGCCTGCATTAAATACTTAAAAAGACATTCATGGGGAACTATATACTTGTTTCTTCAGTGTTTTAGTTATTTTAAATTATTTTGTAGTGGTAAATCATGTTTAGGGAATGACCTCTACTGTTAAATATGATCTTGTTCAAAGACTTGCTCTTAAGATGTTATTTTTAGAATCTCAGTATATGAACTGCTAGATACTGAATAGGATAAAGCAAGCTGTTAGTTTGAACTCTGGTTCTTCATTTGCTTCCTTGTCATCCTTGATAAATTCATAAAATGGATTTGTTGATTCTAATCTGCAGGCAAGCTAGAGATGTTGTTAAAGCTATTAAAAAACGTTTGGGGAGTAAGAATGCCAATACTCAATTATATGCAGTGATGGTGGGTTGATGCTCTTGCTTTGTATGGTAGATATGCTTGGTACATTATAAATAGGCTGACCACTAATTATCTTTTGTTTTGCAGTTGTTGGAGATGCTGATGAATAATATTGGGGAACAGGTTCATAGACAGGTGATTGATACAGGGATTCTACCCATTCTTGTCAAGATAGTGAAGAAAAAGGTAGAACATTCGCTTCTTGTTCAAAGTTTGTTGATTCTTGGCTAATTTTACAGGAGTTGTAACTAAAACTTCACTGTTCCCCTTGTATTGCAGACAGAGTTGCCTGTAAGAGAAAGGATATTTCTTCTTCTAGATGCCACACAGACAGCTCTTGGTGGTGCTTCTGGAAAGTTCCCTCAGTACTATTCTGCATATTATGATTTGGTGGTAGGTAAATGTATGAAAAATGTGGCTTTTCAGAATTACATGCTATGCCAATTAATCACTGCTAGGTTAGAAATGCTGCAGATTCATTGACATTTGATGGATTTCAATTTTTTCTTCTTTGTCCGCGTAATTTCAACTGCTGACAGGCTTTACTGAAAACTAACAAGCTTGTCTGTGCCATCATTTCCTCTTTTGCTGTGGAGTTTTTTTTTTCTTTTTTTTTAAATCCCGAAAGTAAGCTTAAGCTTGTTTTAATTTCTTGTCCAGTGTGCTGGAGTGCAATTTCCTCAAAGACCTCGTGAAAGACCATCAAATCATCAGGCCACCCAAGAAAGTAAGAAAAATACATTAAATGGGGAACTTGCTGCCGCTAGACATGAGGTGGGTGCTCATCCAGTACCAGTGGAGCCTCAAGTTGTTCCTGAATCCAGGTATCTTTTGCTGAGTTTGTTGCATGATGCACAGATCTTAAGGAAGGCTAGGTGCTTGTTTCTATCAATCAGGCACAGAAGAGGAGGTTTAATTGTTTACCACAAAGAATAGCCTTTTCTAATCTTGCATTTATTGTACCCAGTATTATTCAGAAGGCGAACAATGCTCTGGAGGTTTTAAAAGAAGTCCTTGATGCTGTTGATTATCAAAATCCTGAGGTACCTTTTCCCCCCGCAATTTTGAATTTAGTCTTCCAATACTTTCGGCTACTCATTTCTATCAATTGCATTTTCATCTCTCATGATCCTACAATTTGTACTGGATCAACTTCCATATTTTACTTCCTTTGTGAGCTTGTGCCTTCAAACACAAAAGCAAGAGAGAGTTCCATCGCTCTCAAGAATTTTGAGAGCCATTAATTTTCTGCACTGTGTGATTATTATATACGATGGTATGTCCAAGCATTCTGCTTGAAGTTTTCAATTCTCAACATCCTCTACTAGATAATGTAAAAGATCTTTTTTTTTCCCTCGAGGCTTGATATTGAACTATCTAGTCTCTTTATCTTTTTCTTGTGCATAACAAATATTTTCCATGTTAATTTCTAATTTGATGCGAGTAGACAATTTAATATGCCCACCCCAACTAGTTTGGGATCAAGGCTTTTCTGTTGTCATTAATAGTAAAAAAGCTGGTATATGAACCTCATTTATTTTGCTTCAATGCCAAATTTTCTGTGTCCCCTGAAGTTTCGCTGTTAACTCATGTTGATGACAAGGCTGTAGCTTATAATACAGAAGTACATGGCACACGAACAATCTTGGATGGTTGACATTTATAAATTGCTTGTTGCTTAATTCTTTTTTTATTTATTTTGAACTGCACTGATGAATTATGAGTGAGCATTTCATGACATTTTTCTTTCAGGGAGCGAAGGATGAGTTTACTCTTGATCTCGTGGAACAGTGTTCATTCCAAAAGCAGAGAGTCATGCATCTCGTGATGACTTCTAGGTAAGGCTGGTTTCTGGTCAATTTGGCAGATTTGAATATTAGCCAGTCTTGTAATCGCACTTGAATTGACTCTCTTCCTCTCTTTCATGTCCAGGGATGAAAAGTTGGTCTCTCAAGCCATTGAATTGAATGAGCAGCTACAAAAAGTTCTGGCAAGACATGATTCCCTTCTATCTGGGAGGTCTACAGTTTCAGATATGACTACCATTTCTGATAGAACTACTACAACATCAAATCATTTTAATCATGTGGAATCAGAGGAAGAGGAGGAGCCTGAACAGCTTTTCCGAAGGTATGTTTATGTCATCAAGGCTAGGCTTGTATTTGGTGAAAAATAATTGACCTGTATCATTTGAACATGTAATGTTTTTCATCTGAGGAGCAAGTTATAACCACAAGCGAATCAAGCTAGTATTCAATTCACTTTTGAAAGGAGTTTGTGCTATATGCATGTTTTAATCCTGGTTCAAATTGCCGTGTCCTTGCAAAACTTGGCAGGTTAAGAAAGGGGAAGGCTTGTGCGAGACCTGAAGATGAAGGCAACTCAGAAGAGCATCTTCCTTTGGGCTTGCTTGGATCGACAATTCCAGGGGATAGGCTGAACCGTCCGCTTATACGGCCACTTCCATCCGAGCAGCCACAGGATCCCAACGCAAATTGTGCACCTGTTGTAATTCCACCACCACCTGCGAAACACATGGAAAGGCAGAAATTCTTTCAGGAAAAGAAGGCTGATGGTTCTGCTGTGTCTGGCCACATGAGGGGTCTTTCGTTACACAGTCGCAATGCCAGCAGTTCCTGCAGTGGAAGCATAGATTTTAGTGACTAGGGCGATTTTCTCAACTCATGGTTTTTCATCAGTTTGTATTTAGTGGTTTATGGTGGTTTGTACTGTTAATGGGAGTGTTTTTTACTGTTAGTCAGGTATTAGTGAGGTGTTACTTCTGTTTCTGAGGAGTTCTGCCCTAAGTTTGCACTTTTAAGCAAGCTGGAACTCTGTTACTGTCTTGGGAGGGATCTGTACACGAGATTTTTCTATATCATAAACCTCTCTGGTTATCATCATTTTATGAGATATTACTTGTAGGGAATAACTACTTCCCTTGGTGCATGGTTGAATAATCATCCCTGTAAAGTGTAGTTTATGATATTGTCTCTGACTCTTCCATCTCGTGAAAGGTCAGCTTTCCATTGACTTAAATCCCTTTTATAAATCATTCCCTCACTTATCAGGTGTTCATTGCAGATTCTTCTACCTCTTGCACACTCCCTTAATCAGTTCATCGTTCTGTGAGGGCTACACAATGAAAGAAGCAATTGTCTTGTATCCAGCGGCAACCTCCCACCAGATGATCTCTATGGTGGAGTTAGCTAAGCTGATCCTGCAACACCATCCCAACATCTCCATAACAATTTTAGTAGCAATCATGCCTTTTGACACATCCACCATTTCCACATATATCAGTTCCATCTCCCAAACAAGTCTTCCCATATCCTTCCTCTCCCTCCCTCCACCCAGCGAAGACCCTCCTGGACCAGCGGCTGCAGCCACTTTGGGTAAAGCAGCATTCGATTATATCCGCCTTTACACCCCTAAAGAACTCGATGTCCTCAAAACCATCTCTCTCACCTCCACTGTTCTTGCTTTCATAATCTCCACCTTCGGCATCACTTACGACACACTCATCCCAACTTACTTATACTTCACTTCTGGTGCTTCTAGTTTTGCCAGCATCCTCTACTTGCCCGCCATCCATAACCAAACTACCAAGAGCTTCAAAGACCTTCCCAACAATACCCCTTTGCACTTTCCTGGACTGCCGCCCATCAAACCCTCTCACCTGCCTGAACCCCTACTAGATCGCGACCATCCTGCCTACCAGGAATTCTTTAGCCTTGGTACTTTACTACCTAATTTGAAGGGGATGATACTGAACACTTTTGACATGCTTGAGCCACAAGCGATCAAAGCTATCACTGAGGGTGCTTGTGTTCCAAAGGGCTCAACCCCTCCTTTATACTGCATAGGGCCAAGGATTGTTGATGCCAAACAAAGGGGTGCCTCAGATGATGCTTTATCAAAATGTTTGCTGTGGTTAGACATGCAGCCAAGCCAGGGTGTGGTGTTCTTATGTTTTGGCAGAAAGGGAGCTTTCTCTGCACCTCAGCTGAAGGAGATTGCTTTTGGCCTGGAAAGGTATAAATTATTGATAGTTTATATACCTACACACCTACACACACACACACACACACACACACACACACACACACACACACACACACACACAAACACACACATATGGCTTGTCATTTGTTTTCTTTTCCTTTGTTTTTGACCAATTAGGAGCAAACAAAGATTTATGTGGGTGGTGAGGAATCCACCACCAAATTCCGACACGGAACCTGACCTAGAGGAACTACTGCCAGAAGGGTTCTTGGAAAGAACAAAAGAAAGGGGTCTAGTGCTGAAATCTTGGGCACCACAAGCTGCAATTCTGAGCCACCAAGCAGTGGGTGGAGTTGTGACTCATTGTGGTGGAACTCAGTGCTTGAAGCAGTAACTTACGGTGTGCCAATGTTGCCTTGGCCATTGTATGCAGAACAGAAGTTGAATAGTGTGGTTTTGGCAGAGGAAATAAAGCTGACACCAATGCCTATTTTAACAGAAGATGGTAAAGGAGGAGTGGTGAGCTCAGAGGAGGTGGAGAGAAAGGTGAGAGAGTTGATGGGATTGGAAGGGAAAGGATTCAGAGAAAGTAGTTCGATGATGAAAATTATGGCCATGGCTGCTTGGACTAATGGCGGGTCTTCCTTCACAGCTTTGTCCAAGTTAGTGGCTTCTTGGAAGCAAGAACAATCATAAGAAACCATCTCATACTTTTCCCAGATTGGTTAGCCTTTCTTTGTCATTTCCCCGATGTATTCTTGGAAAAATCATGCTCGGATCATTAGTTATTAAACCTATGTGGAATGGAATTGAAACAAGATTAGGAGGAAGGTTGATTGTGTTTACATTTTAAAGTAATGTTGTTTTGAAAATAAATAAAAAAATAATGGTTTTTGATAACCATGTTAATTTTAAATATTAAGGGTAATTCATCTTGATCCTG
Organism: Populus davidiana x Populus alba var. pyramidalis; assembly: GCA_027475595.1. Classification (NCBI taxonomy): domain Eukaryota; kingdom Viridiplantae; phylum Streptophyta; class Magnoliopsida; order Malpighiales; family Salicaceae; genus Populus; species Populus davidiana x Populus alba var. pyramidalis. The sequence goes on along the minus strand of JANKYH010000681.1, from coordinate 5,805 downwards.
GATTTACCTACGTGGTTGTGTCGAGTTTCGTAATTGTGGTTTGAATCTCAAAAACAGAGTCTGATTAGGCAGGCCCTTAGCTATCCGATTTGGCATGTAAATTTATATTTGTTCTTGGCTTATTTTTAGGAGTTCTTGTGCAATACTTTTTTTTTTTTTTTTGGATTCTAAAGAAACTTTATTTTCTGGAAAGCGTATTTTATGGGTCCAGGTGAGCGAGTAAAATCCCGATTATCACAGGCTTTTACAAGAGGTGCACGGCCTGACTCGAACTCGAGACCTGCTATGCAAATCTCAAGCCCTTTGCATTACGCCACACTCCTTGAGGACTCTTGTGCAATACTGTTTAGGCATCACTTGGATAGATAATAAGAGAAATTGTTTCTCATGTTATTGTTGTAGATTTGAATTTTGAATCCGTAGTTTTATTCTTTGAAAAATAACTGCGTGTTTGGCATTGCATTTTAAAAATATTTTTAAAAAATATTGAAAATTTTTTTTTGCTTTGAATTAGTATGTTTTTGATATTTTTTAATCATATTAATATACTGATCTTAAAAATATTTTTTAAAAAATAAAAAAAATATTATTGGCATGATTTTCTGAGTAAAAAACACTTTGAAAAGTAACAAAAACCATACTCCCAAACAAACTAATGATCTTTTTGAGAGTTTTACAAGGTTTTTAAATACTTCTAGAAATCTTATTTTAACTAGGAAAGAATCTAAAGTTCTCTAAAATATAATAAGATTGGCTCAAATAATAATTTCTAAATCTAATTTTAGGGAATCCAACCGTTGATATCTAAAATAATAATAATAATAATAAATCAAAAAAATCTTAGAAAAATAACAAAATTAACCCAAAAAATAATTTGTAGATTTAATTCCAAGATAGCTAATTGTTTGATAAGCGATGTAATGGCTTCTATACATAGAATTATTTGTAAAGTCACCAGGGAAAAAATTAACTCTAATCCAACAATCAATTTTTTTGTTATTGGAATCTTAAACTACTAACCTAATCTTGTATGTTTAGACTATTTCTTAAATCTAGATCTATTTTATTAGTTCATAAAAGTATCTATCATGTCATTTATATGGTTTATTTAAATCGAATCTACCTTTAGTTCCATAATGTTATTATTCAAAGACTAGAACCTAGTTGCATTACAATATAGAGAGAAATTTTTTAATGCATATATTAGAGTAGGAATGATTTGTCTATAATATCATGGCACTGTTTGTCTTTATGTTTTTTTTTAAAAAAGTTTTTTACTTCAAATTAATATATATTTTAATAATTTTAAATTATTTTAATGCGTTGATATTAAAAATAAAAAAAATATTATTTTGATATAATTATAAGTGAAAAACATTTTAAAAAGCAACCACAACCACATTTTTAAACAGAATAAAACAGAATTGAAATTAAATAGTGGTATAAGTTTCAAAAGGCAATTTGCCTCCTCTTTTTTTTTTTTTTAAGTATTATAAGACAGAAAAAATAAATAAAAATATTTTTGACTCAAAGGATAGATAAAGATACAAACATGCTTTCTTTATTCAACTATCTCTTACTCATTTATTCCGAGATAATGATGAATACTTATTTCTTTCAAAATTAGATTGAAAATATTCAAAATTTACAAAAAAAAAATTAAATAAAATTTGATTCGTTGTCCTCAGGATATGGGTTAGTTTTCATGCCAATAAATTTCCATCCACACAAGTTAAAATATCGGATTGGGGAGGAGATAAATGATGCAAAGTGCTCGAATTAATCTGTTCTAAGCAACGAAAAAGAGGACACATGCAAAGCTGTGATAATAAATTCCTCAAACCACTTCCAATAGATTGCTTTTCATGTGACAGTGACCATAATTTTTGTCTGTCCATCTTCAATTTGAAGGTCCATCTCATTCAACTGTATCCTCTCCTCCCTTGGTCTCTTAGCTAGCTGAACAGCTCTGCTATAATAGCTATGGAGTTATTCATGATATTGAGAATTATCCAGAAAACTGTGAAATTAATTTTTTATATATAAAAAAACAGGTTTTAACTGGGTTTATTAAATCAATTTTCACTTGATTTTATTTAAAATTCGGTCCAAATCAAATATAAATCAATGAATAATCTTCATAAAGTAAGCCGAGTTTAATAATTATACATAAAACAAGTTACAAATAATATTATTGCATGCTAGTCCAAGGTTTTGGTTGTTGAACCAGGCAATGTCCCCCTTTTAACAGTGGCACTGTAATTTTTAAGACTCGAGAGTGGTGAACAGGATAATGTATTTGTATGATTTTGATAGTCAATAAAATTGCAATCTTTCCATGGTAAGAATAGTTATAAGACTTAGGGGTCTGACTCAGTCTAAGAGCTACTCGTGGATTAAATTAATAAACTTAAATTTTATTTTTATTTTTTGAAAACCTAGAACAACATTGTTTTTGAAGTTTTTTTTAGAATCAAACACAATATTATTTTAATAAAAGAATTCGTTTCTATGTGAAATTTATTTTAGATCATGTTTAAAGGGTATTTGAAATGTTGTAGTAATTGTTTTTTAAAATATTTTTTTATTTTAAAATAGATTAAAATAATATATTTTTTAATTTTTTAAAATTATTTTTTATATCAATACATCAAAATAATTTAAAAATATAAAAAATAAAAATAAATAAATAAATTTAAAATTTACTCAATTTTTATTTGGAACACAATACAAGAATAAGTATTCAGAGTAAATAGATTACATATTCACGAGTTTTGGCTGAATTTTACAAGTATGATGTTAAAAACGAAAGAAAAAACATAAATAAGAAAAAGAATAGAATTATATATATAAAAAAAAAACTCAGGTATTCAATGAGGCAATTGTAAGTTTGCATGGCATGTCATTTCGAGTTCTTTTTTTTTTTTTTTTCTGGATTTAATCAAATAGATAAAACATATCCACAAGATCATTTGAGACATAACTTAATAAATGCTGAAAAAGAAATTTAAAAATTTAAAAATAAATCACAGAATAAAGGAAACAAAATGATAGGCAGTAATAAAAACATGAAAAGATAGATAAGAGAGAGAGAGGGAAAGAGTGCAATGAAGTGGTGTTGATTTTTCTAGTATGTGATAAGTCCCTCTCCACACAAGTGGGTGTTAGTACTTAGTACACATTTGCCAAGAAACATGAATTGAAGAGAAAAAAAAGGACCTCTCTTGCTCTCTTTTTACCAATGCTTTAGCTCATAGACACTGTAATCACTAATCGCTCTTAACTCTCCTTTTTGCTTGAGAAATTTTTGAATTTTGAGCTCCTGCGTTGTCATTATACTGATAGAGTAACAAGACCCTGAATTTGGTTTTGAATTTAGACATCTTTGAATCGGAGAAAGCAGAAACAAGTTTGGTTCTTTTGTGTGTTTTTATTCAAATGATGATGAATTGTGGAGCAGTGAATGCTACTACTCCTTCTTCAACTTCTTGGTCTGCTTCTCACAGCTCCAAAGTCCCCATGTAAGATAATTCTCTCCCTCTCTTTTTCTCTGGTTATGAACTTTAGTGAGAATTTGAGTTGTGGGTTGTGTAGAATTCTGGATTTTGTTTGGTGTGGTAGTAGAACTTGATGTGAAAGTTGATAGTTTGATGTGTTTTCTTTGTTTTTTTTTTTTTTTTTTTCATAGGTTGTTGCCTAGGGCAATTTGTACTACACAAAGGATGTGTTGTGTCTCTGGTGCTCATGTGGATGCTTGTGTTAGTTTTAATGTCTCAAGAAATTGTGCTGTAGCTAAAGACTCATTGGGTTGGTCTGGAACTTCACCATCTTTATATTCTAAGCAGCCATTCAACAAATTATTGTTGCCTTTGAAAGCATTAGTGACTTCTACATCTCAAGATTTTCCCATTGCATCACTTATCGGTGAAGAAAAGGTAGGAGTTTTGTTGCTTAATCTTGGCGGTCCAGAGACTCTTGAAGATGTGCAGCCTTTCCTTTTTAACCTTTTCGCTGACCCGGTAAGAGACTCTTGCTTTTGCATTTGATTTGAGAGCACAACTGTACATATACATTTTGATTTAGGGACTGGAATGGATGTAATTTATTTTAGGCCAAATATATATATCTTTAGGCACTTAGAGTTTCGGACTGTCGGTTATGCTATGCATGATCGAGTAAGGGAAGCTGCTAGCTCTCTTCATTTTGTTGACACAGAGTGCATCTTGTACTAGTACCAACCAGTTGAGATAATCATGAAATTTTGTTACGTTGATCATTTTCATTAATGATTCTCTACCAAATTTAATTCTATTCATCTTACTTTCTAATATAACAGGACATTATAAGACTGCCAAGGTTGTTTCGATTTCTTCAAAAGCCCTTGGCCCAATTCATATCTGTTGCGAGGGCACCAAAGAGCAAAGAAGGCTATGCTTCAATTGGTGGTGGCTCTCCTTTGCGGCAGATTACTGATGCACAGGCATGATCTTGTTTTTCCTTTTCAAATAAGCTTGTGTTTTCTTAGTAGTTTATATTTGTTATCTCAATATCTCGAGCATTAAAATAATTGAATAGAATCAGAAAAAGGTAGCTGATGGGAAGTCATTCCTATGCTGCCAGGCACATACACACCTTAAGAGCATTTTGCTTGGAAATTGGTTTCCTTGTTTTCCCAGGCAACTGTTTTCTTGTTTTAATGTCCTTTCTTGTCTATTGTCTTCATTCAGGCTGAAGAATTGAGGAAATCCCTGTGGGAAAAGCAAGTCCCAGCAAAGGTATATGTTGGTATGCGCTACTGGCACCCGTTCACTGAAGAAGCCATCGAACAGGTACTCCTTTCAGCTTCAGTTCAGTTACTAAGTTCTTTCCTGGTAACGTTCAGTGAAATCTTAATACACCTTACCATTATGTGAAAGCTTCTAATAACTTAATACTCCTCTATGGATTTGAAATACTTTCTCCAGTCATTCCTAAAGTAAAAGATAAACATGCCTCCTGTAAGCTTCATTATCTGATATATGGGATTTGAATGAAGATGTTGTGGTTCTAATTACATCTTTTTATTTCTTTGTAGATAAAAAGAGATGGAATCACAAAGCTTGTTGTCCTTCCCCTTTACCCACAGTTTTCAATATCAACTAGTGGTTCAAGCCTTAGACTTTTGGAGAGTATATTCCGGTGATTAAAAAGCACATGCTCTATCCATTTGTGATGCTCCAAAAATGTAATCTAATTTTGATGCTTTCTAATGGTCAACCAGGGAAGATGAATATCTTGTAAACATGCAGCATACAGTGATACCTTCTTGGTACCAGCGTGAAGGATACATCAAAGCTATGGCAAATTTGATTGAAAAGGAATTAGAAAAATTTGACCGTCCTGAACAGGTAATACCTTGTTGAACGCTTTTGAAGGATCATGTTTGTCAAATTTAATTTCATGGTTCTTTTATTGATCTCTCACAGCTAATTTGAGTTTCCATATTGACTTGCTTCTTTTCTTGTTGTTTGTAAATTAAAAATGTGGAAAAGTACTAAGTACATCTGGGAGCTAACCAAGTACATGTGGATGTGTTTGTGTTTGTGTGTGTTCATGCCACTCTTGTATTTGTCTATATCAAAACATTTTAATCCCTTGTGTTGCTTTAAATACTTTTAATTGTACCTTTGCTTAAAAAATTTAACCTCAATCTGAGCATGTGCAATATAGGCTGTGATCTTTTTTAGTGCACACGGTGTGCCACTTGCATATGTGGAAGAAGCTGGTGATCCATATAAGGCAGAAATGGAGGAATGCGTGGATTTG